>CAXKVY010003970.1:0-23776 GCA_964058915.1 Tetropium fuscum | reverse complement strand
TGATCACAAGAAATTTTGGCGGTAAACAATTTTACACTAAATTTCTTTTTGTATTGCATAGTGATATGATTTACCGCTTCTGTAGTAATTGGTACGGGTTTGTAAAATGCCGCAAAATTTTTTGCTCTAGTTTGTATATCAAACGAAAACACTACATTATGCCTAGTGTTGTCCACAACTTTGATGTTAATAAATATATTCTAGCATCAAGAGACTCCACAAACTGGTTAACATCACATGACAATCTTCCTTTAAACTCCTATCTTCCTTTACGGCCGAGAGAGTTGGGCGCATCATATTATCATTATAATATATGATCTTTTAGGTAGTTTACTTCTTTAGCCTGGTAGCCGATCTCCCATTTGGGTAATACAGTTTTGCCTTTGCTGATATACCTACATTATTACATTACATTTAGACAAATCTCAAGAAAAAGGAGTTACTTATTTCTAATACAGATGCTTTTAGGTAGGTTTTAAACGAGGTTAGCCATGATATTGACCACGAGACCCGATACAAGAATCGAAACACACAAGAGGGAAACCTGGGATTATAACCTATATAATTTTTAATATGTTAGTTTCTGAATCTGCGAGCTAAGATGTAGATGATCCCCGGAACCCGGAACCAATATCCAGAGTAACGTAGCTTACATTTGGTAAATCAGGATATAATGCAATAAATTTTGTGTTATACTACACATATCTGTTATTATTATATTGATAAAAGGACGGCCGTGCTTTGTATTTTATGGCCGCAGTTTGACATATTTTCAAACAACAAATTTTTTTCTGTATTCATAAATATCACTATTTATGACCACAAATTACCGTATCATATATTTTGTTTTTGGGTTTGGAGCAATAAATTTTTAAATAATCTCCACAATAATCCACAAAATCTCTGATTTACATGTCACACAGTTTCGCTTTTCTACAAGCATGGTACCTTAAATAATCATTGCTACCTAAAATAATTAATTAATTAATGGAAAACTATAAGTTTGCAAATAGTGACAATAAACCTTGTTAATAATTTTACGCCATAAGTATTTCCAATAAAAGTTCTCTCTTATTGGTCCTCAAAATAGTGGAGCGGATAGAATGTCGCAGCTCATTAAAAAATATTTTAGGAGTAGAAAGATATATGATAAATACCATCTTGTTCAGAAATGTTTTGCGCATCAGATTCTCTTTTCACGAAAATATTGGGTGGTACTAAAAAAAATATAAGCGACTGAAATGTCTATTTTCGTACGGGCCTCCTCCGCAAACTGCATGTTTTTCCCCTCTATAGCCAAGTAACGTAGGTTACTAATTTTTGTTTCACTGATGTAGGTACTATTGCGTGTGAGACGAGTATATAATTTTTATTATAGAAAACAGCTTCAATTTTAGTTGTCGTTTTTATTTGTCCGAGCGGTAAACGGCAGAATTTAAAAGTTCCGAATTCAGTTTTATTTTTTTCCACGATATGGATTTCAATTTTTTTACCATGATTGATTGAATTTAAGCAATTCCAACATATGCCCTCCCATAACATATGGTGGCGCTTCGAAAATAAAATTTTTAAACCCACTTTTATAACGCCGTGTCTACCGAGCTGTTCTCTTCACTGAGAGTGCGAGAGAGAGAGCGAATTATCAATTACGGACGCGGATTGGAAAATATAAATATTGTGGAACTCATCGTCCAGTTATTTTTAAAAATATGTCTTTGTGGTAAAGATAATTGAAACCTCTCCTGTGCAATTTATTTTTACAATTTTCTATGGTAATTGTGTCTGAAGTAAGGTAGGTTTCAATTAATGCTTTTTTGAGTCGACTAGTGCTTTTGATATAATTCCAGAAACTTTTATGTAAAATATGCAAATCATCTTCGAATATATATTCATGTATATATATATATATATATATATATATATATATATATATTTATATATATATATATATATATATATATATATATATATATATATATATATATATATATATATATATATATATATATATATATATATATATATATATATATATATATATATATATATATATATATATATATATATATATATATATATATATATATATATATATATATATATATATATATATATATATATATATATATATATATATATATATATATAATATCCATTCGTACGTACGTACCGGAGCATACTGTTGTGCAATTTCACAGTTGTATTATTAAGGTTTACCTGTACATACCCCATTTAATAGGTGGGTTCTTAAATTTACCATAAAGTAGGTTAGGTAACCCTAAACAGTATGATAGAGAAATATTTAATTTGTTCACAGGATACTTACTCTTATTTACTTCCCTATTGAATCCTTCCCTTTTATTATCGTCGCCAGTGTAAGAACACCAATTTTTTTAACTTGCTTGAAGGATCACTTTAGAGTAATGAGCACTCTATAGACTTGTGGGTCCAATTAGGATTATTAGTTTTTATATAAAATTTCTTTAAAATGATTTGCTGATGAGTGAAGTTCGTGATTTATCATTGAATTTAGTTGTATGCATTTTTTTTTAAATATATTTAATATTAGATTTTGTTAATGTGGAAACAAAAATTTAAAAAGAAAAACCTATTATTATCCTGCGATAAAACCTACTTAATTTAAATCTAATTACATGGGACATGTCCTCTGAAACAATATTTCTTAATATTAGCAAATTTAGAATTGTTTATTCCCTTTTTGTAAAATATGTTAATCCTTTTATGAACTTCCACAATAATTGTCACTTTCGGTTTCACATGTACGCGAACTAAAAACTACTGCTGGGCTCTGGTGGTGATGTCATCTAGCGGGATATTGCTGCACTGTCTCTGGAATGCTGAGTGCCTTCGCTGGCGCTTCGCCTTGGGATTTATTTACCCTCAAAATTTTATTATTTGTTGATGGGCTGTACTTTTTAATCTGCTATCACGTGCTAATCACTGTGGAAGTTTGTTTGACTGATACCAAGCTTTTCCCTTCTTTATTCGCAATAACGACGAAAACACTTATACATGCAGTTTCACTGCTTCAAGACCATATGCACTGATATTATTGCTTACTTAGCACAAATTAACACTTATTATTTAAATTTACAATTACTTTTTACTAATAAATTTTTGTAAAATTCAAAAGCGTGGCTGTTGTTTTGAATGCCGTAACTCTCTTTTAATTGTTGGTTGTTACTACGGATGTCCCCTATTAAAAAACAGATGCAACTTCCTGTTTACCTACATACTTCTTTCTTGCTCTGTTATTTAATCTGGCCAATCAGATTAATTCATAATATTTGATTTATATAATTGCACTTGAAACTATTACATTTTCACTATCACATAATATAATTTTGAATACATTAATAGAGTTAATTTCAATTTCTGCATAACTTCACTTTCTGTGTGGCGCTTTCCCTCTACTTTTTACATTTTGCTTCCTAGCTAAACTCTCGAAACCCTTGTTTACACTTATGCTTTTACATTAATCCTTTAATTTAGACACAGTTTATTAGATATTGATCACTTGAATCAGATTTTTGTGGCGATTAATTATTTAGTAATAACGATATGTTTTGATCATTCATGCGCATAGCTGGTTGACGTTCAGCTAAACTCTGTTCGTTGGTTATAGGCAAGTGTTTGTTTGTGCTTATGCTATACTCTATTCGTTAGTTGTAGGCTACTGAATTTAATTTAATTTAATTTGTTGTATTTATTGTATTTGATACAGGGGGAGAGATAGAGAGAGAGAGAGAATTTTACCTCAAGAATTCGAGTATAAAAATTAGATAAATATATTTAGGGGTACTGTTAATTCATTGGATATATTAAATAATAGTATCAATTGATAGAGCCACTATCATTGCATATTGTCTACTTCATAGCTATCTATTTAGAGTTATTGCGTTATCCTGTTATACAGAGTATCTACGACAGGAAGTATATTGTAAAATAATTCAGTTGTGACAGGTGACAATAAATTTAAGAACCCACCTATTAAATGGGGTATGTACAGGTAAACCTTAATAATACAACTGTGAAATTGCACAACAGTATGCTCCGGTACGTACGTACGAATGGATATTATATATATATATATATATATATATATATATATATATATATATATATATATATATATATATATATATATATATATATATATATATATATATATATATATATATATATATATATATATATATATATATATATATATAGGTATATATATATATATATATATATATATATATATATATATATATATATATATATATATATATATATATAATATCCATTCGTACGTACGTACCGGAGCATACTGTTGTGCAATTTCACAGTTGTATTATTAAGGTTTACCATTTACTAACGAATAGAGTATAGCATAAGCACAAACAAACACTTGCCTATAACCAACAAACAGAGTTTAGCTGAACGTCAACCAGCTATGCGCATGAATGATCAAAACATATCGTTATTACTAAATAATTAATCGCCACAAAAATCTGATTCAAGTGATCAATATCTAATAAACTGTGTCTAAATTAAAGGATTAATGTAAAAGCATAAGTGTAAACAAGGGTTTCGAGAGTTTAGCTAGGAAGCAAAATGTAAAAAGTAGAGGGAAAGCGCCACACAGAAAGTGAAGTTATGCAGAAATTGAATTAACTCTATTAATGTATTCAAAATTATATTATGTGATAGTGAAAATGTAATAGTTTCAAGTGCAATTATATAAATCAAATATTATGAATTAATCTGATTGGCCAGATTAAATAACAGAGCAAGAAAGAAGTATGTAGGTAAACAGGAAGTTGCATCTGTTTTTTAATAGGGGACATCCGTAGTAACAACCAACAATTAAAAGAGAGTTACGGCATTCAAAACAACAGCCACGCTTTTGAATTTTACAAAAATTTATTAGTAAAAAGTAATTGTAAATTTAAATAATAAGTGTTAATTTGTGCTAAGTAAGCAATAATATCAGTGCATATGGTCTTGAAGCAGTGAAACTGCATGTATAAGTGTTTTCGTCGTTATTTGCGAATAAAGAAGGGAAAAGCTTGGTATCAGTCAAACAAACTTCCACAGTGATTAGCACGTGATAGCAGATTAAAAAGTACAGCCCATCAACAAATAATAAAATTTTGAGGGTAAATAAATCCCAAGGCGAAGCGCCAGCGAAGGCACTCAGCATTCCAGAGACAGTGCAGCAATATCCCGCTAGATGACATCACCACCAGAGCCCAGCAGTAGTTTTTAGTTCGCGTACATGTGAAACCGAAAGTGACAATTATTGTGGAAGTTCATAAAAGGATTAACATA
Source organism: Tetropium fuscum (assembly GCA_964058915.1). Classification (NCBI taxonomy): domain Eukaryota; kingdom Metazoa; phylum Arthropoda; class Insecta; order Coleoptera; family Cerambycidae; genus Tetropium; species Tetropium fuscum. The sequence continues at coordinate 18,436 of CAXKVY010003970.1, read as the reverse complement.
TTTTACAAAAAGGGAATAAACAATTCTAAATTTGCTAATATTAAGAAATATTGTTTCAGAGGACATGTCCCATGTAATTAGATTTAAATTAAGTAGGTTTTATCGCAGGATAATAATAGGTTTTTCTTTTTAAATTTTTGTTTTCACATTAACAAAATCTAATATTAAATATATTTAAAAAAAAATGCATACAACTAAATTCAATGATAAATCACGAACTTCACTCATCAGCAAATCATTTTAAAGAAATTTTATATAAAAACTAATAATCCTAATTGGACCCCCAAGTCTATAGAGTGCTCATTACTCTAAAGTGATCCTTCAAGCAAGTTAAAAAAATTGGTGTTCTTACACTGGCGACGATAATAAAAGGGAAGGATTCAATAGGGAAGTAAATAAGAGTAAGTATCCTGTGAACAAATTAAATATTTCTCTATCATACTGTTTAGGGTTACCTAACCTACTTTATGGTACATGGACACGAGGGTATCTCAACAGAAGGTGTCCAATAACCCCTCTGTATTAGAGGTGTTGTTGAGGTGTCTCGATCTTAGCGGTATAAGTTTATAAAGTACACAGGTATAAAGCACACAGTCCAAAAAACAAAAATACCAGCATTTTATAAATATTTACACCTAACCAACGGAATACACCTGGTAAAATTACACGAGACCTAGAGGGCAAGGTAAATATTCTCTGGAAAAATAGGCACTCATTAAATAGCAGTTAAGAGTAAACTTAGCGTACTCTTACGGTGAATTACCTAATGTGATTAAAACCAAACGAAAATATGTCATTAGAGTACAGTGTCTTAAATGGGGGTAAAAATACGGATAATGTGTGTTATCTCTTAAATTAGATGTAGGCTTGATAGAGATGTATTGTATTAGTCGGAACGGGGGTTAAGTTGTTACATCTGCTGTCTACTGTCTAGTCCACAAGAGACCCAATTACTGATATAAACAGTGATAATCCATTAGTTGGGTTTTTAGTGCTAAACATCATTTACGTCAGTAAAACGGCAACAGAAATAGTAATTATTGTTTTTGTGGCATAAACGCACCTGTCCAAATTTAAATATTGAACATTTCGCCTTATTTGATATCTACTGCATATTTTCTTAATTATAGTTTTGTTTCCAAAGCATAACTATAACTATGTGGTTTGTTAATTATATATATACATATATATATATATATATATATATATATATATATATATATATATATATATATATATATATATATATATATATATATATATATATATATATATATATTATATATATATGTATATATATATATATATATATATATATATATATATATATATATATATATATATATATATATATAAATATATATGTATATATATATATATATATATATATATATATATATATATATATATATATATATATATATATATATATATATATATATATATATATATATATATATGCGTGTATATATATATATATATATATATATATATATATATATATATATATATATATATATATATATATATATATATATATATATATATATAAATATGTATATATATATATATATATATATATATATATATATATATATATATATATATATATATATATATATATATATATATATATATATATATATATATAATATGACCATTGACTTGTTATATTTTCCTGGACTCGTGGTGACTTAATTCCATGCCTATGCCTCACAATAGTCTGTTCTAATTAATCAATATTTATGTCTTGACATAAAAACTGTTTCGTAAATTGTAAAAGTCTGAGTTCACAAAGCTGATACATTATATATGATAATTACTTAAAATTATTCTGTTTCGTGGACCGTTGAAAAAATTCAGTTAAGTTAATCCAAACACTGATTTCTTTATAAATAATTACTTAAAAGTCTACGCGGATGCTACCGAGGAGTAGTATTTTGTGTACCAATTAATCAAAGTCCAATTTCATCTCATCAGCCTGGTTAATTTATGGGCTATAAGGATAATTAAAGGACCGATGATAATTGCTGGTGGGGGTTTGTTAAGGCACATATCGCAATCGTCCGTGAGACAGCGGTAATCCTAATTGATACAATTCCGTGGAGAAAACTTAGTGACAGGTCGGCAGTGTGGAGCCGGCCCCAGAAAGGGTTTCTGTGTAATGTCGCGCCGGTAATACTCTATCTTCCCGTCCTCTCTTCGCCCAGACAACAGGACACTTATGTCCGATCATTGGGACCACGAGATGACTTAACTTTCAATTTACATCTACATACCAATAAAACGTATAGGAAATGTCTTGACTTATCCGAAATATACGTAATACAATTGTACAATATTTCATAATATATACTTATATAACTCCATACTAAACTAATACATATAATAAGATATATTAAAATAATTGCAAGCTTCTGTCAAAAAAAGCATCTGCATTTTGGCAGCATAAGAACTAATTAATACATTAGTGTATATCAGTTGAAAGAGACCTGAAAAAATATCATTTATAATATTGCTAGTTCGTGCAAATACTGCTTCATTTTGACTCATCGCCAATTGGTGATGATTATAATAGGGTATCTTAGGATAGTAGCAATAAAGCAATTGATTACATAATCTGAACGTTTCGGTCCCCTTTGAGCCTTTTTCAAATTCCTGTGAACTGTATGCAATTTATTTAATTATTATTTATAATCTGAGGTTTGTTTGTGAGAAATGTTATTTATATGTACCTATATGTATAGTAGGTAGGTGTGTATGCATGTATATAAGTTTATATATATATATATATATATATATATATATATATATATATATATATATATATATATATATATATATATATATATATATATATATATATATATATATATATATATATATATATATATATATATATATATATATATATATATATATATATATATATATATATATATATATATATATATATATATATATATATATATATATATATATATATATATATATATATATATATATATATATATATATATATATATATATATATATATATATATATATATATATATATATATATATATATATATATATATATATATATATATATATATATATATATATATATATATATATATATTATATATAGATAATATTTTTTATTATATTAATATTTTTAAATTAATAATTGTAGATTGAGGAAATATGTAACTATTTTTTTATTAAAATAACAACAAACATTATCTTTGTATATAAACTTATATACTTACATGCATACCTACCTACCATAAATATACATCTAATATCTCTCAACTAATATTAAAATAACCAAGAGTAATAGGTACATTTATTAAATCAATTTATTTAAATACTAGGAGATGCAAGTTTTGAACAATAAAACGAGAAAATTCGGTTTATTATCCATTAATCCTATTAATTAAGTAATAGTAGGTGTAAGCATTATATATTCTGAATCTCATTTCAGCAACCTGCTATAAATATCTTGACTCTAACACCAATTATCATCCCGATAAATTATTCAGACGTTTATAGTTTTATAAATAGTGAGAATGACGAGATTTGTCAAGTGGAATATAAATTATGCTAAATGGAATATTTGCATTCAAAACGGAAAGTAAACATTATTCTGAATATCCTCGATACTTCTTTTGATTCTGTTAAAAACGCTTAAATATAAGATTATTGGGAATATTAATGGGCAGATTTTAGCAGCACGCGTACTTTTTTTCTATAGAGGGTGATACAGATTTAATCTCGAAAACATGGTAGTCGATAGAACAGGTTAAAATATTATTAGTTTAAAATATAAATTTATTTCCAGAAACGCTTTATTTCATAGAGGGTGCGGAATTTGGATTTTTTTTCGTTTCTTTCCTGATAACTATTGAGTTACTAATCCGATTTATGTCAAAATCAAAACACAAATATTCTTTATAAACTTCCATTTTCTTCTTAAATTTTTACTTGATGACACCCCCTATTTTTCTAAATTTTTACAAAAAGCTTTTAATGAATTGTAATGAAACAAGTGCACAAGTCTATTTAGTTCATTTTATAACTTGTGCTTTGTCGATATTTTGCTTCGTTTTGAGATATTTAAAAAAATTATTGACAGTGTAGCGTGCTCGCAGCCCAGTAACGTAAATTTTTATTTGTTTTAATCATAATTAGTCTCATTGTATCATTTGTATCAAGAAAAAATACCAAGAAACTTAAGCATTAATATTTAACAAATAGTATTAAAAAATTACAGAAAAGAGCAAAAAATACAACAAAATTATCAACATTTAACAAAACACAGCAAAAGAGAAATCGTTAAGAAACGTAAACGTTAAATGAATATAAAAAAAATACAGCAAAATTTCAATAAAGGCTCAAAGGGCATTCCACCAACCCCAATACACAATTGGCATCGACGCGATAGTTGTCCATCTCGCGAGCTCCGTCATCCTGTGCTACAATGCTCATCCTCCCACATACCAACCTGAATGCCGCCCTGCCGGGCTCTAGCAAGCCCGGCGAGAGGCAGGAAGAATCCCTCAAGCACCCGGCACGACATCCCCGGGGTGCAAGAGCGCCAGAAGCAAGGCTCTGCCGGTGGGGCCTATCAGCCAGGACCGGGGGAGGCTGCGTAACTTAATGTGAAACTGATCATATTTGTGGGGAGGGTCACGTGAAATGCGCGGCCTACCCCTTACGAGGCGGTCTCGGCCTACATAGATGTTAGTGGTAAAAAGCGACGGTACCGCTCGGCCCCCTCCTATCGAGGTCACATCTTTAGCCTAGAATATTTTCGCGCGCGCGCTTCTCTGCAACTGGTATTTCTTCTTTGAATCTTAGGACCAAGAAATTATTGCAATATTTAAAATCTATTGGACTCAATCACGTAATTTTTTTGTAATGGTCACTAATACTATGAAATTTTAAAGCAGCAAGGAATGAGGACCCACATTTCTTTTCGTACATAGAATGACCCCACCAACGTCGTGGTTATTTGTAATTTTCAACTAATGTATCTATAAAAATATACGCGGCACTGGTAATCATTTCTCTCGGAACCGACATGTCGATGTCAAGATCTGTGGGAACACTGTGGATCAAGAAATTGCGTAAATCTGCCAAAGGGAGAACGTTACACACGTACACATCAAAATTTGATACAGGAACCGTTGTAGTTACAGTTACAGCTCGCCAACGAATAACCGGCTCTATATTTGGGTGGTTGTTGGATATAGGCGTTCAATCCCTAGGCGATGATAATTTTCTCTCAACCACATAGTGTAATTGCCTACCATAATGCACAGGAGCAGCATCCATCCTGCATCCAGCTTTCTTGGCGGCAATTTAAAGGAACATTTTCAAGCACACCGTAAAGATTGTATTACAGAATGTCACGAAATAAATTTTCATTTAGAGGAGACGAAATATGTGGCGCACTATGCTATGTTGATGCTGAAACAAAGATTGCCTGATACTAGAATTTATTTATAAATTTCAATTCGTAACTTGAGTTTTTGTTCTAATTATTTTCCTTGACGAGATCTTATAAAAATACGACTGCTATAAATTTTCGATAAGCACCACTATCTTGGTAGACTTTATCTAATGATAGTATTCTTATATTTGCAGGAAACGCTTAAGGTATTTAGGTGCTGGATATTATAGTAACAGGGAAATATTCGTTATGCAATAGGAAGCAATCTAATTCAAACGACTTTATTCTAGTTTATTTCCTCTGGAAAGCTGTATTTGTACACTTTGGATTTTGAATATTTTTTCGCGATTTAACACATAACACTCGGAACATCAATACCCCATAGATTTTATTTATTTAATTTTAAATTGATAAGAAAATAAATTTTGTGGTGTATCTCAAAGATAATATGCGAGAGCCCTCTATTTATTTATTTATTTGTTTGTTTAATAGGTATTAATACATTGAGGAGTTAACCTCAAATATGCTCAAGCTATATGCATCGTGTCAGTCCACTGGTTAGGTGTGTAAAATACATAGAAATTATTCACAAGCACATTTTTCATTAATAATTAATTTATTATAATTTTATTAAAATTTATAATTTCATTGTGGGTGGCTAAATACACGGTTCTTGAATTAACGCATTTTTATTTGAAATGACAAAAACCGTGAAAGATTACATTGGACGTTATGATTTATTCAGTTGAAAACGCTTGAGTGATTTGATTCCATATTAATAAAAATATTATGAAACTTTTCTAAGTAATAAGTACCTACATGTATACCAAGCCTTTATGTTGATTAAATTCTTACAAACTAAATAGATAGTATACAATGACCGTGGGCTTAAAACATGATGATATTATAACGGTATATATTATGGTATATTCAAACTCACTGTGTTCTCTTTAGTTCTTCTCTTTGAAATACTCTTCTAGTTCTTCTCTGTAACAGGTTAGTTCTGCTACTTTGCCTTGTGTTGACGTTTCTGGGTAAGAGACAATTTTTGTGCCTTTGCTAGTATACAAATGGAGGACCTCTTCTACGGATCATTTCATCTTCAACTTACAAGGTGTTTGTATTTCAAGCTGGTTGATTAGGACCCTACGAAGTCTCTAGGAGCATCAGCTTCGATTTGATGTTCCTCTCCCACCAATTTTCTGCATTTCAACTACTTTCAATAACTTATTATATTAGCCATCCTACTATCACGCTAAGATCCGAGAGAACCTCCCAGGTGGGGCACATATAAAGTAAATTAATTAATTAGACATATTTGCATTAAATACATGCTACTTGCATTTAATACAGGGGTACACGTCGTGTACCCGTCCCACTTTTTATTACTTTTTTTATTTATCAATTTTACGATCATAAATCAATTATGGATTTTGAACAATAACTACACAATATGCTCTCTAATAGTTTCTTTTACAATGCGTTAAGCGCTGAAGTACTATTTACAATTTGCCTCAAAATTATGCATAAAAAAGAACAGCTGGGGCACAATTGTACCCCGCCCTGTAGTACGAAGGGTAGTGCTGTCTGTGCTGCAGTGGTAAAATATGCAACAAAAATATCTTGTGCAGAGACAGTTATTATTGTGTATCCATCGAGTACACTAATTATGTATTCTTGGAAACTTTTGTGTAAGGAATTGTACAAAATATTTCCTAAAAATTAGTCCTATTTACGTATAACCTCTAGAGTTGCGGAAAATGTTGCTGAATGCAAGAAGGATTAGCAATATTGTGGTTGGTGTAATTTGAACGAACAATTCATAGGCACCCATCACTAGTATGCAATTCTCCAGGTGTGTGTAACCACTTGTCTTGTTGTACCAACTGTGCTGATGTCACTTCATATTATCCTGATAGAATTTCAAGCAATCTGTGACTGAGACTGTCAAAGTTCCGACCTGTCCGATCCTACATGATCTTGGACAAATCAAATATCCAACTTTTTCTGGAATCTGTTATACTCTGGATACTCGCCCATTAAAATATACTTTCCGTACTTTTGACATAAATACTTATAAACTATAACTAAATATAAACATAACTAAGTAGAATTTGGTCAACTTTATGATGTCAATCTACCATCTACCTATTTTCATTACCATCAACAAATTTTATATCACTGAAAAGAAACTACACCAGGCACGAATAAAAACTTATGTCCCTATTTAAAATATTTTCAGTGACGCCATTATATCAAAAACAAAAACATACCAAGACGTCATATACAAAAAATTATGATCCGCTTAAAACTGGATAGGATAGGATAGGATAACTGGATATCAAAAACAAAAACATACCAAGACGTCATATACAAGAAATTATTATCCGCTTAAAAACAAAATCGACGTGTCCGAGATGTTTCTACAGAAGTCGATATCTTTTTATATAGAATTTAATCCAACTATTACACCCTCACTGTATTTTCAATTAAATAGCAAGTACTTATATCCTGGTTCCGAAATAGTGTGGAGTGATTCATCACCAGCCTATGGACGGCTCAGGGAGATGAGGCGCGAAGGGAACGAAATTCCCTAGGCGTATCATTTCAGAAGGGGCAAAATAAAAAAATGAAATAAAATATCCAAGTTATTAACATTGTTTTTAAGTGTACTTGTGATGTTTTTTAATATCTTGAGAAAAATACTGTTATTAGATGGTTCTAAAAATGTGTGATATGTATACTCTATACGTTTTGTTTATCAAGTACAAGTACCAAATATTTTCTTCGTCATAAAACAATTTCGTTTTTCTCAATAAGAAGACTTTTCCGATTTCGTTTTATATGACGAAAATGACTCTCATGCATAGTTCTCAAAAGCACTTTCCGAGATAACTTGGGTAAATATTGACGGTGAGAAATAGCAAGTGAAATTATCTTCAGTGTCGGAATCTCATTTTTAAAAAAGAAACCATGGAAAATCCGGCGAATTGCGTATTTGACATTTTCGTCGACGTCAATTTTCTTTCTGCCACGAGTTTCCGTTTTCTCCTTTTTTGCAAGGGGTTCCTCATCTGTAATTGCACGAAACACACTATTCACACAGACTTTTGTCAACGAATCGCATATATGAACTGCCTCAGTTTTAGCGATTCCAGAATACCATTCCAATATTCCTTCATATACATGTTTGATTATTTTCAGTTCTCCTCCTATCAAATTCGGTCGCGTACGATTGCAATTATTGGTGTTAGAATCACTACTACTTGCATTCGTCGCTTCCATCGCATAAAAACACTACCGTATAACACATTATTATAATTAATTTATATCGCGATTCAACGCCAAAACATACATGGATGAAACAGCGCATGCGTCAATATATCCAAGGAAATCCCGCGTAAACTCACCAATGAGAGCGGTAGACCCGGTTACTAATGAGTTATGCCCACCATTTCTATAGAGTGTACACAAATTGCACACTAAGAAATTCTGTGATCCATTGCAAATAGGCAGACCTTTCAATTATGATGGTGGTGTCATATTATGTATGAATCTTGAGGACGCTTACACGAAGCAGTAATTTCACTTGTGTTGAAACCATTGAAGTTTATGTTTGAGGTATTATTTTTTGTAGACTCTTTTGACTCTTTTGGGACGATTGCGCATATTAAACTTGCTTGCCGGAAGTTGAATTTTATTCTTATTCTTAAAATCGCTTCAAAAATCGGTGTTAAATCGGTCAAAAATCGGTCATAAATCAATCGTTAGAAAAGTATACATAGCTATTTCGTATTCATTTCGATACATTAACGGTATTGCAGTTCCACCATGAATCACAGCAATGACATGTGTCGAGCTTTAGATCGGATTCTCGGATCGAATAGGATCAGGTTCACATATCTTACAGTGGCGTGTTCGTGGGAATTGCTAATATATTATTTATATACCTACCTATGTAGGTATACATCGCTACGAGAGTTGAAATAAAAGAGTATGGCGGTTAGCAAACATGTTTGTTCGTTTCGTATGAAATCTGAAAAACGTAGATTTCCACCAGACCTCGCATTATTTACGAGATAGGGTAGGCATGTTAAAAAAATTTAAGGAAAATATTATTTGACGGCAAAAATGGATAGTGGGTGTTAGAGCAGAGCCGACTTTAACAAAAAAAAAGTTGATTTATGGGCTGCTCGAAGTAGGTATTGACGTGTACTGAGGTAGGTAGGTACCTATTACATCCTCCACTTAAGACATTTCTCAAATAATTTTATCCAAAAAATATTCCAGTGCTTGAGGCCGCTAGGTTATAAATGCTAAATGAAACGATATAAGTTAGGTTTTTTATTGGGATTTACAAAACTGAAAACGCTCTCTGGTTTATTACATAAGTAGGTACCTATTGTCCATTGACTTTATTTTTATGTAGGTACCTACCATCCTAGATCACAAATTAATAATTTACATCAGTGGGCAAAATTAAAAGTTCTATAGACTGTTTATAAAATTATAACCGTGTACCTACCTCGCCACAAAAGAAAGGAAAATTTTCAATGACTGTAAAATACCTCAAGGTCAGGTTCTAATTTTGATTAGCTGTAAAAAGTGTGTGTATTGGAAATCGCTTTGCGATGAGAAGCTGGTAGGTAGGTATGTATTGCATCTGTAATGATTTTTAAAAATGTGTTGAATTTAGTCTCGGTTTAGTTATGTAGGTACCTATTGACAAACAAGCTCTAATCTTTGTCAAAGCTTGTCTGTTAATAATATTTGTCTTTGTTGAGTGTTAACGATTTGGTAGAATAGGTAGGTACCTACTTACACAATAAATATAATTGTATTTCAATCGCAAGTATATTTATTTTATTTTTCCGTTTTAAAGTTTATTTTTCTCGACTACTTAGCTATTTTGTACAAATTTATTTTTGTTACTGGGGGGAAATATGGCTATTGGCGAATCACCCACTAAGAAATGGTAACGCGCTGAAAGCAATACTTCATGAGTGGTGTGGAAACTTGCATTCAATATCAGCTGTGGTGTTGAAAATATGCATATACAAACCTTCTACTTTCACCCCCCTAAGAAAAAAAAATGTCTACGCCAATAAAAAACATTGTGTAGGTCAGGGTTGCCGGTCGTTCAACTATACATATATATTGTACGAACTGTAATAACAAGTAATTTTGAAAATAAAAATGCATCGCAGAACAAAACTACAAAAGAAATAATAATAAACAAACAATAACTGGTAAATGATCAAAACCGAACAACTCTAAAATACATAATACGATAACGTATGTAAAACAATATTAGAAAATTAATTAAATATATATATATATATATATATATATATATATATATATATATATATATATATATATATATATATATATATATATACATATATCTATATATATATATATATATATATATATATATATATATATATATATATATATATATATATATATATATATATATATATATATATATATATATATATATATATATATAATATATATATATTAGAGTGTTCCTTATTTATACATGCCAAAAAAATATACATATATCCAGGCTCCTAGGTAAATTCCTTCCCGTGCCGACGGGTGCTAGAAGTTTGGTGAAAAAAATATTTTTTTGAATAGAAACATCAGGGTGGATTTTTGTCAAATGGGCACTTGAATTAAGTTTTTCAACCCCAAACGGCTGTTATTTAGTCTAACAAGAAAATAATGACAATTTCAACCTCTATGATTAATATATACCCTTACCGCCGCGCCGTAAGCTCAAAGTTAAGTAAAATAGTTAATATTTGAGGTAAAAACACGAATCCGCCACTTTTACAAAAAATGCAACTGTTAAGGATGATTTATTTTATTATGCTTTTTCTGGAAATACGGTCGCTAAAGAAAGGTGCTAGTTTAGCAGTTCGTGAGCCTCGAATTTTTTGGGAAAAAGCAAGAATACCTACTACGGCAATTCACCACTGCATCCAGAAACTACAAAATTTGCAAGACTGGGGAAACTTACAAAAAAAATCAAAACAAGCTGGAGACAGTTTTCGACAAAAAGAAAATGAGTTTGTATCGAATTTAGAAAACCTATTCGACATTGCACATTCTGACGCCTTAGAAATTATGAAAATAGAGGAAGATAAGCAATTTCTAATTGCACAAAGACAACCAGGCCGAGTTGGTTGTCTAGGAGGAATAGATAAACATTTAGAAAGAAAATAATTCGCAGAAAAGAAAACGTCAAGAAACTGATAGAAGAAGTCGATATCAACAAAAACTTTCTAAACCATCAACTTCAACAGCGTTAATGACGATTGAGGATTCAGAATCAGACGAAACTGAAGTAAAGCAAATGCCTGTGAAATCGATCCAATTGATCCGCCTGAGTCAACCGATCCGCCTAAGGTTACTAGGAAAAGAGGGTGTACAAATTTTATTTCGCCAAAATTAGTTGCAGCTCTAGATCGTTGCCAGTTAAGTGTTCGAGATGCAGTTTATGTGTTACAAGCGACGGCAGAAGCTTTAGGACATAACATGGATGAGTTAGTAATAAATAGTACTTCGATTTACTGATGCCGTGAAAAATTGCGATCTCAGCGTGCTGAGTTAATTAAAACAAGGTTCACAGGATCACCGCCTAGCTATGTTATTGTACATTGGGATGGAAAGCTTTTGCCAACATTAAGTATTAAAGAATGCCAAGTGAGCGATTGCCAATTGTCGTTACAAGTAAAAATGTAGAACAACTTCTTGAAGTACCGAAACTTGAGAGTTCAGGAATGGGGATTGTCAGATGCAGTTCAAGCCTTATGTTGTGATACTACTGCCTCAAACACTGGAAGATTTAATGGCGCGTGCGTTTTGTGAGAACAGAAGCTAGGTAAAGATCTTCTTTACCTCCCTTGCCGACACTACATTTACGAATTGGTTCTAAGAAGCATTTTTGAAGCTAAATACCGAACGTAACCTCATGTCCGGATATTCCATTGTTTAAAAATTTCAAGAAACACTGGAGCACTCTGACTCATCAGAATATTGAAACCGGAATGGAAAATCAACTATGTTGCGCTGGTTTAGATAATGAGAACGGAAATAGTCAAGTTTGCGCTAAGCAAATCGGGGCAGACACTAGTCAGATATGACTATCAAGAACTGCTAGAACTAACGGTCCTTTTTCTTAATGGTGACGAACAAAAAAAAATAAAAATTCATCCCCATGGAGCCATGCATCAAGCTCGGTGGATGGCTCGTGCAATTTATTGTCTGAAAATTTTTATGTACCGTAATAAGTATCACCTTCCTTTAAAACAAGAAATTCTCTTGGAGATATCTGCGTTTTTATTATTCGCTTTTACATAAAAGCGTGGTTTGATTGTCCTGTGGCATCTAAAGCTCCAAGTAATGATCTCAGTTTCATAAAGAGTTTAAAATCATATGAAAATAAAGACCGACTAATTTCTCACGCAGAAAAAGTAATAAAATTTGTGGCCACTTGTGGTATTTAACGGAAGAGGAAGCTGCATTAGCGTTTTTCGTCGACACGTTGTCCATTGAGACAAAAAAAAGATGGTGAATGCTCTAAAATATGATGAAACTTCTAATCCAACAAAACGACTTATGATCCATTCAAATGACATTAACGAAAATTTTATAGATATGTTCGTTTACAATTAATATAATTATTAAGTTAGTCATTTTTACTGAATTTGGTAGCTAATTATTTATCCTTACTTTTCAGTCAGAACAATTGACACATTAATTTCAAAAAATAGTATGGATCTATTTTCTCGTTTTAATATGGACTCAGAATTTTTACATCACGATCCGGAAACATGGGGAGCGCAAGTTTCTTATACGAATGAGCGAGAAATAATTAATTCACTAAAAGTTGTCAACGACACTGCTGAAAGGTCGGTAAAGCTAATGGAGGATTTCCACGGCCTCCTAACAAAGGATGAAAAGCAAGTACAATATGTGCTACAATGTGTGCAAGAACACAGAAGACTATATCCTAACTGTAAAAAAGATACATTAAAGCAAATGTTTTAATAATTTTTAACAGTAAATAGTACTTAAAAGAATATATTTTACTTTCTCTTAAACCCCTGATGATAAGGGTAGGTATTTATCATAGGGGTTGATATTTCTTACCTTATTTTCATACCAAAAACCAGTCATTTGGGGTTAAAAAAAATTATTTCAGGGCAGATTTGAAAATATTTCAGTATGATGTTTTTATTTTTTAAAATAATCTATTTTACCAAATTTTAAACCCCCGTCGGCACGGGAATGAGTTCATCTAGGGGGCTGAAATTTTCGGTGTGTTATTCTTATATCGAATGTAAACTTTTCAGGGTGTGAGGGTGAAAAAGGGTGAAAAAAGTTGAAAATCGAAAAATAAGGAACACCCTAATATATATATATATATATGGTTTTTTTCTTAAAATTAGATCTATGGCTGCTACGACCTCAAGAATGTCAGAATCATTTAGTTTTTTTAAAAATGACATTTTAATACAGACATTAATATAAACGCTTCCAACCCTTCGCGGGTCATGTACTATAAGCCAATTTTTATTATTTTTAATTTTGAAAATCCAGTTTCACGAAAATTTGGATAGGCCAAGCAATATAAATTATATTTAGGTATTAAACTGTACAGCAGTTTGGTTGCTTTAAGAAGGTTTCCGGCGGCCCTGCCGGTTTCGTAAACGAGCTGTCCACGGGGCATTTGCCCGGTTGCCCGCCGCTCCAGTCCAGGACGCGTATTGCCATTCTATACCTACTATTATTCAACGCAGATGTACGCTGATTCGCGGTATACTATGGCTTCCTGTTATGCGTGATATGATATTACAATCTATACTGTCAGTCAGAGTACAAGTATGTTTTAGCGATCTGAAATGCAGTATAAAATGGTATCATTAATGCGCATTTCGGCCAAAATATACTGCAATTCGGAATTAGAACAAAATGTAACAAATCGCGTGGGAGAAGAAGCTGGGTTACGCCAAATTTTACTAAATATATTATCTTCAATAAATTTGGTTATATCAGTCTTTATTGTTTCATTATCGCAAACGTATACAAAATAAGTGTGTTGCTTGCATGTAGGTCATAAAGGTTCTGAAATTCAATGAAAAAGAACTAAATTAATAAAATTGAAATGTGCAATAAAGTTAAAACCAGAAAAAAGGAGTGCTACGGTTGATTTCTTGGTAAAATAGTTAATAGAAATACTATAAAAACGAGTTATTTAAGAGGTGGATACAGCGGTTGCATTATGGTAAGTGTATTTCTATAACTGTTCTCTTCTCTACTACTGTCTAACATTTCAGTATTATAAATGGCATTTCAAAAAGCGTTTACAAATTATATTTGTTTATATATGTAATTTTCAAACAAACGTTTTGAAATAATTGTGCAATGTGCCTAGTGTTACAAAACAAGATGTAAATATTTTGAGAGGCGATTTCTGTGACGATTTTATGAAAACATTTTTATAAAAATGGGGCGAAAAATGCCTGTTAAAACCCAACCGAGTTAAAATAATTATCTCTTCTTGAACGGAGTCCTAGTATAGTTCGGTGTAGTAGAAATTCCAATCACCGCTAAAACATAATCGTGCTCTCAATCACAGTATATATTGTAATATCATATATGACAAGAAGCCCCAGTATACCGCGAGTAGTCGGTATACAGCTGCTCTGAATAATAGTACAGAATGCCAATACGCGTCCAGGCCTGCAATCGATTTGGCATATTCGTATGCTTTAGGAATTCCGAAACAAATAAATTCTGAAGTGGCATTACTGATTTAAATAAACATAATTATATGCTATCTGATTTTTAAGTGGCTGTAGGTATATTTAAAATAGCCAAAAACCTTATTGCTTCAAATGAATTGTGTTCTCGTGGAATGGAAATCTTTGAAAAAGAACGGAATAAATCTCAATCTGGAGACAAAAATCAATAAATAAAAATATATCATGACCAGTCCTAATTCCTAAAAAACTTGGGTTAGTAGTATAATTATGTTGCTTATAATATAGGAATTAATTTTGAAAATTAACAAGTAGTTGCTCCCAAAATGTTAGCTGGTGATTTATTTGACATTGCTACTACAGCAATTTAGACCAGTTAATAAATCTGTTATCTGCCTAATTGTAACAATATTAAAATAGACACATATTAATAGCTAGTTTAGCCTTTTCCGCAATTTATTTTAAATTCATTTTCGGGTGTATATTTTAATTTAGTAATTACCTATAATACATTATCATTTATAAACTAGTTCAACTTTGAAAGTTGTATATGTACCTTCTACTAATGATATGTCATCCTCTGAAATTCGTATCAACACGACAGCCTATGTACGATAATGAAAATGGCAACAACATATGAGACAATTTTTCCAGAAGACAGCGATTTTGATGAACCAGGGAATTTATAATTTAACAAAATCGACAATTGACGAAATTAACCTGTTTCGTCAAAATGGCGATGTCATCTATCAAAATCATTCACGGTTTAATAATATGATAAATAATGTCTTCTCATCTAAAATGTCGCATCTTCGTTGCTGAGGGGGCTAGAGAGGTGATTCAAAAAAGAGAATATTGAAAAAAGAATGGTAAACACCGTGACCAACCTAAGAATTCAATGCAAATAAAATTTCACTCCACAGCGACATTCAAATTTCGTGTCAAAATCATAATATTATATTAAAAAATACATTTTTTATGGAAAGCCAATTACAAAATAGTCATCCGCAAGAATCGCCCTTTCAAACAAAAAAAAATTACCAAAATCGATAGGCTGGTTTAAAAGTTATTGAACATCAAATTTGGGACAAAATCTAGGTGCGCCACTTTTTATGTCCGATAGTTTCTAAGAATTTGAGTTCCGGCAAAAACTAATATCATAAAACGTCACTGCAAGTGTTGGAGTATTAATATTTTAAATTCAAGTATAAATGATCAATGAAATAAATCGTATATAGCTCTGAAGATCCTCAATAAAGGTGAAAGAACGTGTACAACTTCTAAGTGGTTTGTTTCGGTGTGTATAGTGGTTCATTTCC
Organism: Tetropium fuscum; assembly: GCA_964058915.1. NCBI lineage: Eukaryota > Metazoa > Arthropoda > Insecta > Coleoptera > Cerambycidae > Tetropium > Tetropium fuscum. The sequence continues at coordinate 1,898 of CAXKVY010003970.1, read as the reverse complement.
ATATGTATGTCCAGATATAGCACTGGTAAGTGTATCTTTCCTCTTATTCGTCTATTTACTTATTTCTCTATGTAATGAAATGCTACAAACCCAAGATTACTTTTCACAAAACAAATATGATTAGCAAAGAATTTCAAAGCTAATATACATACATATATATATATATATATATATATATATATATATATATATATATATATATATATATATATATATATATATATATATATATATATATTAGTTTGCTATTTTTTTATATATACAGAAAGTCATTGGATTATCCAACGTTTCTATGTGTTCCTTTCAACAAGTAGAACTGGATTATTGTCAAAGATACTAAACCTCTCACAGCTAGAAACACGATAGCTTTCCACATATCAGCTGTTATTTATTAATACAAAATACTACCGTAAATAAATTTATTTAATTGACAATATTTTTTTAAATATAAATATTTTGAAGCAAAATTTCTTGATTTACCTACTTAGTACGTTATTTGTACTTTGGATAATTTGCCTAATAGAATTTAACCACCGGTTATGGTTAAAGGTTGCGTGAAAGCTAAATAATATGTCAAGTGTTCTGGCGACAAAAAGTTGTTTTCATAAACGTCACAAATATACTCTAAAATAATTTTACATGACAGAAAAATGTCTATAAAACATTTGCTACAAAAGCACGTATTTTAAGTTAAATATTTTTTGCAAACACTTAATTACTTCACAGCAAATTATGAGTATTTCTGCACAATTATTTGCACGACCAATAAAACCGAATCGCTATAATTTTATTGCTTTTCTTAAAATCAACAAACACGATCCATAAAAGCGAGCTAATGAAATTCATACTGCAGCCTCGTAGGTGCGGTTGGATTTACTAGATACTGTAAAGTTGTCGGCGTATCAAAAAGAGAGCTTTGGCGCTTATAAAACCCTGTCTCTGCTTCGTGTAAGTGCCTCATGAGTGACTATGGGAGTGATAGCCCTACGGTTACAAGGACAGACCTGGAAATTTCCGGCATCTTAACGTAATATAATCCCTTCTTTATTTAATATATTGTACTAGCAAAAATACCCGTTCTCCGAACGGATCTTTCTTGGGAAATACCCGTTATATGGATAACTTTTTGAACTTTGACATCTTAATGGTTAACGTTTTTTTTGCTAAAAAAGTAAAGACGTGTTCCTTAAATGTTATTTAATTTAAAAAAATGACTGCTCCGAAAAATTTTGCATCATCCCCCAATCGATAACCCTTGCAGTTACAACAAAAGTCATGATGGGTAAAGTTGTAGCGCTCGAAGCGGCTGGCATCATTTATCGGGAACCGAGAAAATAGAAAAACATTTTTTGAAAAACATGACGATGAAATCGAAATAGCACAAAACAAATGTTTTTTGTTTTATTCTTTTGAGAAAACTCCGGGGAGTGTGTAATTTCCCTGATACGCAGCTTTACGGAGCAAAAAATACATGGGTATATACACAATACATGGGTACATACACAAATACGATGAGTATATTTTTAGTTTAGGTTGCTAATTAAAATTTGGGTTTCCAATTAATATTATCTGTTATGGGCTATCATGGTTTTTGCCGCTTCGTAACTATTCTTTCAACCGAAAGTTTTAGATTCTTTTGGCGGGCAGGGCTTAATTTCCAAAGCCGATATGGCTTTGATGATATCGAAACCGTTTGAATATCAGATGAGGCATAAATTTATAAGAAACATACTAATTTTGACCAAGGGCGAACACATTTTGTCAGAAACTTTTCCCACACCAAGCAACATCTAGAAAGCCCGTAAGAGATTTGTTTTGTAGATCATAAATTCTGTATTCAAGTGTGAGGGCACATGTTAATCGTTCAGTTAAGAGAGGTAGGTACTACTACCGCATTA
>CAXKVY010003969.1:0-22912 GCA_964058915.1 Tetropium fuscum | reverse complement strand
CATGCAATGAAAATGCATCTTCCGTTGGAGCCAAATATCTAAAAGGAAATACCAACTATTATAGTTAATATTACACTTCAGTGATAAAGAGGTTTCAACTTTAATATATTTAGGTCCCTTTAAAAAATGGAATAAGAAAGACAACAATTTGGAAATATATACGCTCGTAATCCGTCCATTTTCCCATAAAATTTGGCCGGTCGTACAATTTTATTTTTAAAAAATGGTCTACATCTACAACTTGTCCACCTACAGAGTTTCCGATATTTGGTACCCATTAATACTTAAGATCCAAAATGAATCAGATCTATTAGAGCTTTTCTTTTGCCCCTTCGGAATGGGAAACATTCTTCTGATAAGTATTGGCTAGTGATTGAATTATCATATGATATGCTACAAACTTCTTATTATTTTGCACGTTTATGCAAAAACGTTTATGCCTGTTTATAATGATCAATAATAATAGAAAACATCCTTGTATCAGCTACCTCATGTTCTGTAAATTCTAATTCCGTGGCCACATTAGTATCAAATTTGGAGCACATCATTATTTTGGTGTTTACTTCTGCCATACCATTTATACCTTCATTTAACATTATATAATTATACGTCTGATAAGGTGTGATATTCATTTATAAATTTCTTGACAAAATGTGCAAGCAGCTTTTTCTTATTGCTCGATCTCCGTCGCACACAATAAAATGTTAATTTTTAGGTAAAATTGAAATATTGTAAAAACAAACCATTAAAGGTGTTGCAATTATAATTTTGAAATCGTCGATCAATACACCGTGTTCATAATTTGCTTTCTATTAGATTCTTGATTTTTTCCAGTAATAATATTGAGATATCACCGGTTTACACAAATAACTCCAATTCCAATATTGCAGCATATTCCAGATTCCAATATTGCTACGCTTAGTGCTAGACTACTGCGACAGATGACGCCATAATCTGTTGTTTTATAATAATTTATATTTGAGATAACGAATATCGATGTCCCCTGGTTAGACCCTCCACAACATCGATAGAGGGAACATCGATATTCAATAGAATGTGGTTTTAATTTAGTTTAGTTTCGAAAATATTTCACTTTATTTCCAATTTTTAAGTGGAAACCCTAACCAATGTTTTCATAGTATATTTTTGAATTTCCCATACTCAAAAATATGTAATTACACGTTTTGGACGCCTTCCTGTGACCAACGGGAATGTACGGCACCGATTTCGGGTTTTAGTGCTATATTGGTCGCCATCTTGAATGTCTCACTTCCGGTTGAGATTTCGGTTTGGCAATCGGCAGATTCGGATTCAGCGGGGTCGGAATAGGGAAAAAGACTATTTGCCAAAAAGTGATATGAAATGCTTTTAAAACTATTACAGAGAGCTTTTATCGATATTTTCACTAGACTATAAGGTAATTTATAGGATATATAAGTATATTTAACACGCAATGATAGTGGCTCACTTTATTTTTTGTCACAATCATCAGGTCTTCCCTGGTGATCTGATTTAGGATACTTGGATCTGGAAAGTTATGGTTTGCATAATTCGCTATGCCACACCCTCACTTGACTTTGGGAAGGAAACTTATAATTACCGAAGGAGCTCCGTTAATTACTCAGGCCAAGGCCGACTAAAGTGTACTTGTGCATCCATTACGTCACGCTAAATTGCCCTGGCAATGGCTGATATAGGATTTACAGTCGATAATTTCCGTACTCAACTACGTTTCATAGTATCAAAAATGTATAAACACGGAGACAAATCGAATCAATACACTTATATGCCAGGATGCATTATCAGTAAATACACTTCATTAATAATTGCATCGTAATGTTTTGAATAGGTGTTGCTTTATGATTACTTTTCTGGCGTAGGTAGGTTGACTAACGTCGTTTTTATTAGATTTCCTTTTTGTTCTCATTATAGCTACAGTTAGAGTTTTTACGTTCATGATCTAACGGGCCTCAGAACTTCCTAACTGTATTAGAGTCTTGGCAAGCATCAACTGTGAAATCTACTTATTAGTAATAACAATGATAATGGTATTCATTTTGATGATACGGTATCCGGTCTGGATAATGTGCATCCTTCTGTTATCTTAGGAATTCGGCATAGGTTGGAGGATTTTATAGTTATATACCATAACTGATTTATTCAGCCCTTTACATTCTATAATAAACATATATCTACAATTAGGTAAATAAATTCCCTAACCTGGAACCTTATAATGCCATTTTTCGTTTCTGATATACAGTTTTGGATTATATGGTATGTATCACTAAAAATTATAACAAAGAGTGAAGACGTCATGAATAATATGATACATAGTCCAGGCATATTAGGATTTCACCTCGGAATGAGAGATAGTCGGCTATAAACTTGTATAAACCTTTATTTTGGTACCCTAAAACTTGTCTCAAAACCTACCTATCGTAGGGTGTCCGCGTCTAAAGATATCCCAAGGTCAAAGGTCAAAAAAATCGATTTTTTTTTACACGTTTATATACTCTTTAATTATAATAAATATAAATACCATAAAACCCATAGGAAACGAGATATTTGCATCTCGTTTCCTATGGGTTTTATGCTATTTATATTTATTATAATTATAGAGTATTAAATTCTCTACAATTTTTGTTTAAACATTTTTTTATATCGTGAACCATCTTTGAGATAGAGGGCAGAGCGCGCGCAGTGTTTAACTATTTAGAGTATCATTCGAGGTCAACCTGTAATCCCGATTAAAAACATGCTGTATAAAGTTTATAAATTATTGATAAATATATAATTCTAAATAATTTGCATTTTTTTTCAACTATTACGTACTATTACGAACTATTATAATTAATATATTTTTTTAATAATTCAGTATTTATTCACTTAAAAACACTTACCTACTCGTGAAATCATGAAGTCATTAAGGGAAATACGTAAATTATTTTTTTATTCTAATCTTATTTATACTAAATACTTTCTAAGTAAATAAAAAGAACAGAATTACATTTTTAAGTAATGTTTTATTGACAAATATCATTTCATATATTTATGAACGTTGAAATTAAAAAAAATTTAATAATAATAAGAATTCCAAGTTCTAATTTTAATTTTTTCCTCTTTTTCATCATCGTCTTCCAGCCGCTGTAAAATTTAAAATTCCCCTGTGTTCTCGTCTTCAACATCATTTGCCTCCAGTTCTTCCAGGATTTCGGGATCAAAATTACCGTCTTCATTGGTATCACTCTGATGGTGAAGCATTAAGGCACTGCGCGCGCTCTGCCGTCTATCTCGAAAATGGTTCAAGATATAAGAAAAATGTTTAAACAAAAATTGTAATTGTAATAAATATAAATACCATAAAACCCATAGGAAACGAGATATTTGCAATAAAAGTGTAAAAAAAACGATTTTTTGACCTTTGACCTTGGTATATCTGAAGACGCTGACACCCTACGATAGGTAGGTTTTGAGACAATTTTAGGGTACCAAAATAAAGGTTTATACAAGTTTATATCCGACTATCTCTCATTCCGAGATGCTTGCCTTTATTTGACTAATGTTTCAGGGGTAACATTCCTTCATTGATTCAGAATAATGAATTAAAATGGGAAAATTTTTGTGGAGTCTGTACAGATGAAGTACCAGCTATGTTTAGATCGAAGTCAGGCTTTCAGAAAAAGGTTAAAAAGCTTGCACCGCAAGTAAAGGGCTTGTACTACATGATTAACCGGATTTGCCCTCGCTACTAAAACTCTTCTTAATCGTTTGCAGAAGTGCTTGCCTCTTCGATTAAAATTGTTAATTATATAAAATCTAGTGCTCTCAACACTCGTTTATTCAAATAACTCTGCAAAGACGTGATTAATTCTGATCACGAGACTCTTCTCTTCTATAGTGCCGTTGGGTGGTTATAAAAAGGAAATTTTGTTGAACGCGTATTTGAATTAAAAGACGAACTAAAATCTTTTATGGAAATGCAAGGGAAACAAGATTTAATCATACATTTCATTGACGAAGCTTGGATCCAAAGAGCTTATTTATGAATGCCTTAAATAGACTGGCATTCATAATGACAATATTGAAGATGACATGATTAGTTACTAAATCTCATTTCTTTTCTTAAATATAGCAAACATTATGTTTTTTTAATGGGGATTAATAGGGGGGTCGCGGACACTAAGAATATCTAAATAGGGTCGCGTAAAAAAAGGTTGGGAACAAAGTTGACATGAACTAAATCACATATTCCATATAACATTTCCATAAAAAAATATTTCAAAACAATTCCATAATAATTTTATTACACTACGTAAAAACCCCTCAACCCCTTAAAAACACAGCATACTGATTCCGACTGATAATGAGAGAGCTCGACGTATAGTTCAAAACGCATTAGACAAGGATCACATATATTGAGGATATGCATTTTTAAAGATTTAATTATTCTCTTTAATGTCCATGGACTACGAGTATATACATCTATTTCTATACATCTATTCTCTACATCTATTTCTAAAGCCCGTGAGAGACTTGTGCAATTGATTATCATATGCGGCGTTTTAGGTCACTGTCGTTATGCCGGTCGAACCCAGTTCCTGTTTCCATTGAATTAAATGAGCTACAATTTCAGTCAAACTAGGTACTTGTTTCTCTTACAGACAATAAATATATCTATTCAAATGAACTCTACCTTTTAGAGTCCAAATGGCCTATTAACGTCGATTTCTGATAATTATCCAGACAACTATTTTGTTACTGTCGCTTCTCTAAATAATGTTGCCAAATATAATAACGTTAGGTAATCTCATTACCCATCATACTAGATTCAAAAAGACATTAACATCAAATTGCACATAAACTTATTCGGGTTTCGATCGCTAATTGCTTATCATTAGTAAATGAGTCACTCAAATGAATATTCTATAGCGACCCACCTTTTTCTTTGTCGTCAATGAATTTCCCATTGCATACAATGGAATATATAAAACAGGAATGTTATGTAGGCATTATTTTCTTTTTCCCATGACTAATGATATGGTAGAAGCAAATATAAAACAAACATATTTTTTTAAATTACGGTTGGAGAAGTATCATAGGAGAGGTATTAAATTTTATTCAATGTTAAAAGATATAAAAAATAAAACTGCATGTAGTTTGTAACATTTATAATGACTACTAATTCTAAGCAATTTTTTGACCTAATTCGAGGTCACAGACATTTAGGTACCTGATAAACGCACCATTCCACAATAATTTCAATACGATAACGCCCTGAATAAATGTTTGATAGAGAATTTTATCAACTACCCAAATCTCAGCTTGGTAGGTAAGTAGGCGATGCATAATTTTAGGATAAGTAAAAATCATAGCTGTACGGAATAAGGAGCATGACTAAAATTATAAATATTAAGATAACACTAAAAAATATAGCGTAACGTTGTAATAAAACGTGTACTCCACAACAAAAACAAGATTTCTAATTCCGCGCGATCAGTATGAAGGATCTAAACAGCGATAAAATTGACACGGTCCGAAAGGAGATGTGACGTCACATACTACAATATTCGGTAGGCGTTGTGCCGGAAAGAGGCCAATAGAACTATGAAATCTAGCGGTCGTCTGCTGGAATCTCCCGTTACCGACCGAATCAGTCTCCTCGTCGTTTGTAAATTGTAGGCTGTGTCGTTACGATTTTGTACCTATTTGAAACGGTTCGCTCGCAAGCGAGACTTTAATAATTTATAACAAATTTATTATTGAGAATTAAGGCATCATATTTTGCATATCGTATTTCTCAGTATGGTAGAACATTTTTATGCAATAAAAAATTGGGAATGTTCCCTATAGGTGTGTTTGAAACAACGGACGCCAGGTGGTATTACATAAATTAATTTTTACTGTATTACCTGTATTACCACCTGTATTATCACCTACGACACTCGTACGGTATAGATCAGACACCGGTGTTGCCCTATGCTCCGGGGGAGTTTGAGTCCGTTGTGGGGAATGAGAGGTCTCGGTTATACTGGAACTATTCATTCCCCACCGTCAGGCGGATACAAGCCAACAAGCCTGACATAGTCCTCCTCGACCACCAACTCAAGACGATGTTCGTTATAGAGTTTTCGGCTCCGGCCGAAAAGAACATTGTCTTGAAAGAGGAGGACAAAATATTGAGATTTACTCTCTTAACTCCGCATGGTGTACCCGGGTTATTCTGTTAAAATGGTGGTTCATATTATTGGTTCTCTCGGAGGTATGCGACAATCATTGCTCTCGGAATTAAGAACCATCCCAGCATGCCGTCAATCGGCAGAAGTCATCGCTGGGAAGATGCAGAAGGCCGTCATTCTTGGCGCGTTGCGTCTACTCAGGACACATGAATTGCGGTATCAATGACCGCTTACCGCGCGGACGTGGGGAGTGGTCGTTGAGTAACGAGGCTGGAGGGACTCTCTGGACTAGTCGGAAGCCAGGGGGGACTTACCAGCACAAGTAATAATAATAATAATAATAATAATAATAATAATAATAATAATGAAGCCAGCATCATCATTTGAAATGATCTTGATGTTTAATAATTACTGTTAACGAAAACAGCAAAAAAATAAGTACATTATTGTCAACAGCTTTGACTGAAATTGTGAATGATGATTTCCTTTACATACTGAAAAAATTATAAATGCTTTTTCGTACTTTCTCGCGAGATAAGATTCTTCTTCCATTTATCCACCAACTTAAGTATATCGTATATCATTAACTATTAACAATATTAATAATATTAACATTATATAGTCTTGTCTAGATATAGTAAACGATTGCTATAATCAGAGCGTAATCAGAGCCATATTTCCTGTTTTCAGGGTTGTAATATTTATAATGCAGTCCGGTCTGTAATTTTAAAATACCATTCCTACAACACTCCTAATACTCCGATGAGCTGAGTTACTACCACTACTTCTTGATTATTTTCTAATTACATACCATTAGCCACTGAATAGTATGAATGATTCCCATTGTTGCCTATAATTTAGTTTATGAATCATGTAATAATAAGTGTTGATCACCTGATATTTCTCATTATTTTACTCAGCTCTATTCTCTAATTCAAAAATGTTATATATTCATTAAAATTTTGTCGCAGTGGGCGTAGGTATTACATTAGTAAATAAATGAATAAAACCGTCAATGCGTAATTCAACGGGTCATCCATGAAAATATGTTCGTTAACATGAGCGATAAACAAACATTTTTATATCCCAAACAAATAAGCTCTGGTACCGTAAAATATCTTCACTTGCTTACTATTCCAATAACAAACAGCGTTGCTACTAGTGCTACGTGTATTGTTACGTAATAAAAATAAATAGTTGCCAGATAGTATTATTACGATGACGTAAAATATATGTGAATACTGCAGAATTATAATTTTTCTTGTTGATGATAGTAATGTAAGCCCTTGTTTATACAATTTCGATAATTGTATACAGTAAACTGGTTATACAGTAAACTGGTTATATGCATTTTATTGACAGAGTAGCAGATAATTATATAGTATTCATTTTATTACCTGTGCACTGTAAAGTACATACATACTTACATATATCACACAAGGCGTTTCGTCAGGTCTGCTAAAGCGTTTATTAATATGGCTTTATATTAAAATTATGGTCTATCGTTTCAGTAATTCTGTCGATATCCCATTTGTTATCGGACTTGGACTTTGTTTTCTTCGAGTGCGTTTACATTTCCTGTTCTTTTGTATTTTCAAATATGAGACATTTGTGCTCTCTGTGATCTCTATTGCAAAGGCAATAGGAGCATCTTCAATGATTTGGAGGGGAATATTTTTTTCGTATTTTTGTATTTGAAATGCCTTACTTCTGTCAGAGCGAATACCAGGACGCAATTTCCGTCGATTCAAATAACTAACGGCCTGTTCTGATGTTCCGCAATCTACGTTTAAACGGTTTATAACACGTCGAAGCATTTGAATACATTGAACCCGGTAGGAGGCTAGAATGGTACAATAATGGACGGAGGCTAACAGATAGTGGACTACCTTGAGTGTGCATGTTCGCGGTTGGTCGGTCTGCCCAGAGGCGTACAATGTGGCTTTTTAAAGGGACTCTTCTGCTTTCGATTTAGTAACGATTCGGTAGCTGGTGACATTTTTTCTCTATGTATGTATGTATATGGGTCGGAGTGTAGTGGTTTCACTTCCACTACAGCACTTAGGCCTCATTAGGCCCTTTGTGCATTCCTCGTTTTCACTTGAGTACTTTTCTTCAAACCATCCAATTTATTACGGGCGGCTTGGTGGCAAAGTCTCTTTACAATTTTTATGTATGGTAGCATGGTTCTGAGTCACCGAGATTTATAACTCTGTCCTCATTACCATTTATCTGGGACCACGCGCCCGCGGCAGATGTTGAGTGTTCCCAGATCTCAGTTGGACTGCCACAGCCCATCCCCAAACCTGCCTAGATCATCCATTCAAGTGCCACTTAACTTCGAAGAATCGAAGATCGAAATCTTATCGGTCAAGTCTCGCGGCTAGGCGATCCCCTTTTTATCTATGTACCGTACGGTATCTGACTTAAAGATATAAAGGTATTCAATTATACAAATTAAAGTAAAATTTTGGTTTTATATAGGTTGTGTTTTTTTTAATGCGGCATAACAAAAATTGTTAACTTATGATGAAGTTATAAATAATTTTGAATGAAAGTCCAGGAAGAAGCCTTTAAAATATAATATTTATTTTTATATGTATCATTCTGTTAAAATGACACCTACATATAAGTTACCTTTCCCTAACTTTTTACTAGTTAGAAAGTTGTTTCCACTGTTTCTTTTTTTATTATTATAAGATGTTTTTAGTTTTTGTTCCCAAAGTTTGTTTTTATTGCTAATACATTTTGAATTATTATTATAACGCGGCTCTGGTGGTCACGTATCAGTATCTTATTCTTGTGGATATATTTTTTGCACATATTAATCCCTATATGAACGGATGATTCTCTGGTGAAACACACGAACTTGTTCATCGGAAATTTCTGGCTGCCGCCGCTGAAGGGGCTGTTGATAATTTGTATAGGCATGTTATATAGCTAAGGGGATGATTCTACGATGTGGTAGTTCTTGTTACCTGTCATATTTAATTTTATAAAAATGATAATAAACAAAAGGAATTATAATTATTACTAAAAATAATTTTGTAATATTATTTAGGGAAATCACACATATTATATAATGGGATTTGCTTAATTGGCCCATAGGCGTCATATTGGCTGCCTCTTTGCTGCTAATTTCACACAGAAATCATTAATTTAAATGAAGGGTTTAACGTCCATATTAAAATAACTGTTACGGCTCATTAGTGCGTTACTACAGGTATCTGTAACGCATTCTCAAATCAAGTACTGAATTTTCTGTCGATTCCATTGAAAGCGCTAAGCAGCCTAATTCAAGAATGCTGTCGTTGTTTGACGTGAGTACCATCGAAAGTGCAATGGCCTCCAAAGCATTAATCATCTACTACTAGTATTCAAAATTACATGTCTGACAGATATTATGCCATTGGATGTATGTACATATTTAAGTCTGTCTCTGTGTGTATCTTGTCAAGTCGTTAAATTATTCGCCCGACTATCATCGGGAACGCACAAGTGACAAATGTTTGTGGAGTAGACCAGTCCGCCCGCAGTAGGATTCCGCCCGCAGTAGGATTCCGCCCCACCATATTGGTTTTCCGCGCGCCGCTGAACCGTATCTTTCGTTCTCTTTCACCGAGATATGATAGCGACCGTAGTATAACGTTACGGTCTGAAATTCCACCAAGCAGACGACCGCGGAATAACTCTGTTCACTCTGTTGTATATACAGTTACTAGCTGGCCTAAAAAAATATGTACATTTCTCTTGCTTCTATGCCGTAATTCCCATGAACATCGTGCTACATACATGATTTGATTGTTACCAGTAGCAAAATAACATACCTATTTATATGTATCATATATCTGCTAAACCATGTAACCCAGCTGAATTGCTTTTATTAAAAAAAAATAGGTTAGGTATTAAATTTTTCATTGCTCTGTCTACTTTTCCTAAAACTTTTTTCCCTCGGGCAAATGATTGCTTAGATGTAAACGCTTGAAATGGAGGTTGCCGTTGAAAAATAAACAAAAATAGGCTTTTCATTGACAATATCGCTTCATTGACATGTTTTTTTATTCTACTCCTTCTTTTATATGGTTTTAGGAGGCCTAATCCACATTGATGGCCAAACTAGCGTCTTGTTTTCTTAGCTGTGAAGATCTTCATTTTCGTTCTCTTCACTGGTATCAATCATGTCATGCTTCGAGATCCTAATGACATTAGGGTTAATAATTTCATCCCCATTCTCGAAGTCATCTGATAACACCTCTGGTATGTTATCGCATAAACCACCTACGCAAAATTTACACAGGACTTTAACGCCATTTTTCGACATCCGCAGGAATTACCGTATGAGAAATGAGATTCGTGAACGGGTTCCTAGATCATTGCGATCGGAGTAAGGGCTTTTTACTTTTTTCCTTTTTTCCAACCTCACTGGAATGGTATCATCTCAAACGAAAGTATGGAAAAACAGAATGTTGTCTGCTAGTGTTTTTCCATATGAGAACCTCTTCGGAGAATATACCTTTTCTGGAATCACTGTCCTCCTGGGTTTCTGAAAGAAATTATTTTCATGCTATCTCGGAAACGACGTCAAAAGCACGAGGAGATCAATATCTTCCCCATCAACGAACACTGATTCATATAAAGGTATTAATTTAATGGATGTAATTACAATGATTACAATGTGTATTAGCATATTCTACGTCTTAGAGCATAAATGCCTTATAGCATAAATAACTTGTATTAAAGTTTCTACTACTCAATTAAAATTATGAAAATGCAAAAATTAAATCAAAATGCCACAACTAATTGGTATTTTGATAAAGTGTATGTCTTTATTTCCAATGAAAACCGCAACTTCATGCGTGTATATGTCTATTACAATTTGTCTGACAGAAAAAGCTGCACAAAAAAATGTAGGAAACAATTTTTTTTTACCAATATTGGCGAAGGCGCCCGTAATTCTACCTAAAAATATGGTTAACAAAATGGGCTAAAACTTTTTTCTCATACAAAAAAACATTTTTCTGATAAAAACAATATATTTAGGAATAAGGATAGCTTCTTTGACCTCTAATAACCCATCAAGGTGTTAAATCCAAGATTAAATCATAAGAATTATATATACCTACTCTTAATTCGCGTATATCTTAATAGCATCTTGCTCAACCTTGCGTTACTTTAATTAGTTGTGTGCTTAAAGGTAAGCTCCAGTTTGATATATTCTCGATTGTAGATATATAGAAGATATATAGATTGTAGAAGCTCTTCAGATTGGTTTCCGTATATATATATATATATATATATATATATATATATATATATATATATATATATATATATATATATATATATATATATATATATATATATATATATATATATATATATATATATATATATATATATATATATATATATATATATATATATATATATATATATATATATATATATATATATATATATATATATATATATATATATATATATATATATATATATATATATATATATATATATATATATATATATATATATATATATATATATATATATATATATATATATATATATATATATGTATATATATATGTATATATATATATATATATATATATATATATATATATATATATATATATATATGTATATATATATGTATATATATATATATATATATATATATATATATATATATATATATATATATATATATATATATATATATGTATATATATATATATATATATATATATATATATATATATATATATATATATATATATATATATATATATATATATATATATATATCTATATATCTTCTATATATCTACAATCGAGAATATATCAAACTGGAGCTTACCTTTAAGCACACAACTAATATATAAATAATAGGTTCTTATTTTTCCAACGGTACACATAAGAGTCCCAATATTCTTGTAAATGAATAAAATAGAGGTGTGGATGGCATGCGTGGATGGTTTCGTGAAGGCCATACTTTTATTATTGACTATGGTACAGTGTTGCCACAAGTAAAAAATACGTACCGAATTTATAAAGACGTACTGAGGTTTGGGTTCAATGTACCTAGGCTTTTTCATGAGTTGCGTCGGTTTGAAATGTCTTTCATTAGTGACGTCAATACGGTTGTCTTTGAATTGGCGCCATGCGTTTCTAACGCATGCGACCGTATTCTTACTGTTCCATGACCATGACTGGCAACATTTTCACTTTTTAATTTTTTTGTTTCCTTTATAACGTATTATAAATTCATTTGGGTTAGAGTTTTCTTTATATGGATAGATTAAACCTAGAGAACCTAAATCATTGAAACCATCGAAAATACATCTAGTAGTGTTGTATTTTCTATGGATTAAAACGAATAGACCAAACTATAATTATGCAAATCATCAACTATAGATGAAGGAAAACGAATACAATTATCCCATCAACACAGTATGACACAAAACAATTTATAGTTGAATAATAAACCATTTGATATTGTTTGAATAGTGTGTAATTTAGAACTTTCAAATTTTTTCTCATAGTTACCACTCTTGGTCAGTACTGTCAACTGTCACTACTGTCATACAAGGAACAGACACTAAATAATAGACACTGTATTTTAGAAATCTTTTCAGTTGAGAACTTATTAACTTCTGATTGTGTCCGTTGGATACAATCAGAATCAATTGGCGCAGAATTACTTCTTGATCGGTACAACAGTATTTTGGTTTCTATCCAACTTTTGAAATATTCAACGTAAATTTGACGTGGTTCTTCCAATAGTTCAGTTGTTCTCCACGTGTTTCCAAGATTTCCCTTCGATTTTTGTTGTGTTTACCGATTGTATAAGTATATATACTCAGACTTGTGTGTTTTTACAGCAATATTATATATAATAATAATAATAATTAAAGTTTATCAAGTGAGACTGGTGAAAGAGTGATATTATCTATTGTACTGTATATAATATTCAATACATGATATATGTTTTTTGTTATTGTAATGTGATCTTTTTACATTTCATTTTGACACTTATTTGAAACTTCAAACAAATGTCAATAATTAACTCCGTAATTTACAAACCACTTTATTAGTTTTCAAGTTTTAAAATGCCGCGGTTAACAGAACCTGAAAAAATGCGAGCTGTTACATTGCTTGAAAATGATTGGTCATTACAGGCAGTTACAGGTGAGCTAAATGTCAGTAAGAGTTGTATATTCAAACTCAAACAAAAATGGAATGCAGTAGGAAACATTCGCTACGTCAACGGCGGAGGGCGTCGTAAAATAAGCACTGTGGAGCAAGGCAACCTCTTCCTAGACCATCTTAGAACGAATCCCTTTGAAACAGCAGTGACGGCCTATTTCGAAACGGAGTTTCCTGGATCTGTGAGGTCTGCAAGGCCGCGGGTGAAGGGTTCAGAGTTACGAAATTATGCGGCAGCAAAGAAGGTATTTTTGGAGCCAAGGCATAAAGAACAACGTCTTAATTTTGCGTACCAGTTTCTCGGTAGGCCCGACGACTTTTGGACTAATGTCATATTTTCCGACGAAAAGGTCTTTCAGTCATGTCATGATGGTTCCATCCGCGTCTACCGACCTCAGAATTCGAGATATGAAGAGAGGTATATTAAACCTACCGACCGGAATGGACGTTTTTCCATCAATGTTTGAGCATGGATAAGTTCCCTAGGTTCCGGTGTTTGCTGGAGGATAGGAGAGAGCCTTACCGGACAGAGTTACATACGCATATTGGACAATATTATGCTGCCGTCCGTCACTATGTTGTATCCTCAGAATTTTATTTTCCAGCAAGATAATTGCTCAATTCATACATCAAGAATTGTAACTAACTGGATTAATGAACACAACATAAACGTGCTACCTTGGCCCTCAAAGTCGCCCGACCTAAATCCAATTGAAAATGCATGGTCGATGATTGTTAAGAATATTTATAATAGACCTGGTAATAGACATTTCCGCCCAGCAAATGCCGAAGATTTGTGGGGAGCAATTGAAAATGCTTGGGACAATATCAACGCAGATTACACGAGGATACTTGTTTCATCAATGAGACGTCGATTGCAAGGTGTAATAGACTCAAATGGCGCCTGGACGAAATATTAATTTTATACAGACGTACTTGCGTTGGAGTTTTGTAGTTTGAAGTTACATAATTTTTAAAATTTGTTTATTTTGAACATTTTTGGCACGTTCTTTGTTAATTTGGAATTTTTTTAATAAAATAATAATACACTTTTTAATTTTGATAAGTAATAATTAGACAATTGTGAATGTCATAATAACACATCACATGAACCTCAAATTTCAAAGTCAGTTTTACAAAGATCAAATATAACGAAATCTGATATAAGAGTCGTGCACTTTCAAATGGCCGCCAGTATACCTTTCATTTTATTGCATATTAATGATATCACTTGTTTTTTTTTGAAACTATTGGAAACATGAACATGTTCCCCGAAAAAATAGCTGCTGGGTTTCTGGGTTATTTCGATTTAACAAGTTTTTTTTTTATTTAACTATAATTGATACAAAAACTGCCACATATTGCTTTCATAGGTTACAACTCCATTGCCGGGTTTAATAGTTGAACTGTCAGCAAAAGGCAATTAATTGTTAATACAATTTTTCCGAAGCCATATAAGTTTTATGTAGGTATTTAGAACTGGCAAATACAACACTTACAAATTAATTTAAAAAAAAACCTTCTACGACAAAAATACCTTCCAGGAATATGTTTATCTCCGAACTAGTCTGTACGGTACTATTCTGTGACTGTACTATTCTGTGAATTGGCGTTTAAAACGCCACTTTTCTGGCAGAGGTTTACTACAAACATTACTCGAACGTCGCGTCGTAGACAATTTGCTGTTTATTTTAGGTAAGTAATTTATTATACTCATCTGAAATATAACCGGACACAGAAAGTTACCCAGTACCTAACTTTTACAACTGCACAGGCAGAAGATCCGTGCAGCAATCCTTTAGAAAATGACAGCATTCGCGAATGATAAATAACGCTCGCCTACGTAATTTTAGCTACTAAAATATAACCTTTTTGTAAATCAACTCACGTAGCGGTTTTCTGAAATTAAATTTACTCGTTCTACGGATACATTTCATATGTGAGCTGCATGTCACATATATGTTTTCGTTTCTATTACTTTATTAAACAAAATATCGTCAAGGTTTTTAGTCCAAAACTTTTATATATGAAGGAACTTATCAAGAGTTAACCCTAACATTTGGCTGGATTTTTTACTACGATCTTAGCTACTGAGGCATCAGTATCGTAGTAGAAAATGAGGACAACGACCTTCTTGAGAGACTAGTTCGCAAGCCTGACTTCTCCCACAACTGTATAGATAAAATAATGGGTTCTCGTATTTCTTCTGCACCGTAATGACGTTTTAAGACTGGAGCGGAATTAAATGTTGCTCTGTCCTGAATATCTGGTTCCTGGTTTTTAACATTAAGCGTAGGCATCTCCAAGAGCAAATTCACTCGCCTACATGCAAATATTTAAGAATTGAGATAGAATGTGAGCCCGATTTGTCTCAATTTCGAATGAATAATTCAGCACTCAAGTTATTGAATATCTTACTGTCATACATAGCACAGATTAAGTTAATGATCTTGGCTTTAGTGTTCGAGGAATTGTGTGGTTAATATGAAGCCTTGAGTGATTTTCCGACATGTATGTAGAGGATTTTCCCGCATATTTTAACACTATATACATAGGGTCTATTTTAAGAGAAAATGTTAAATACAAAAGCTTCAGGACTTTTTGTCAACCGTCAAAATTACTTATCAGAAAAAGAACGACAATCGTCGTCAAGATTTCCCAAAATTCATTTTTTGTAAATTACACGCCCTGTATATTTTACATTTTTGTTAAATAATGTATTTTACTGACTCCAAAAATATATAATTTGTCTGTTTTTTTTAAAATAGATGGATAAGTTAAGGTTTGGGTTAAGTTAGCCTACCGATAAATCTAGCCGTGACACCAGTGGCACCAGTGACATCAAAATGGAGTAAATAACAGGTAACATTGAATCTCGTTCTTTTATTATATTTCCTCCAATATATGAGCTATCAACATGATTTTTTTCTCATTTCAAAACACACACTTGGCGTTTCTTTCGCAGTATAAAATATACCTAATACACCGATAACTTTGAGCCAGGCAAGTTAATTACGCAGGAAAATTTTGTTTTGGAAATGCTTCTCTCTTCTTGAAAAGGCACAAGAATGCTGATGAACTGGAACTACTTCCAGAGCAATTCACTAATCGATTTTCCAATTTTAAAATATGGATAGCACTTTCAATATATTTGCAAATCTTGGTAAGTGTAATATGGAAGATGATCCGCTTCACCTACAAATGGAGGTGATCGAGCTTCAAGAAGACTCATATTTGAAGTCTAAATTTGATGATGTGGAACTAACCGAATTTTACAGAACATACTTTTCCGAAGAAAAGTATCAACACCTGAGAGTTGCCTGAGACCTGAGACGCAGCAAAAATAATTTTCACCTTCGGAAGCACGTATAAATGTGAGCAGCTTTTTTCAATCATGAGAATTAATAAAAATAAGCATCGTACTCGGCTTACAGATGTTAATTTAGAAAACACTTTGCGCCTATATTATGTACTACTGGTATTGACCCCAATATTGATCTTCTTGCCTCAAACTCAAGTATCTCATTAATTTTCATTTGATTTTTCCATCTTTTTTTATTAATGTGCTTTTTATATGTTTGATTATGCTATTATAATTAACAAATAAAAAAATGTGTGAATTTGTGTGGCTTTTTTATTCACTATTATCTATTTATTTCTTGCCTACGGCCCGTGACCTGATTAAGTCCCGAAATTACGCCCTCAGCTAAGCAAAGGTTGCCCGTATCTGATTTAGGCGCTATGATTTTTTATAGGCATGGAATTTAAAAATTACGGTAACTCGTCGACTGATTTGAGGCGGCCGTATATAATAACGTTTTAGGTACATTCATTTGTCCTAGGACCGTTGATTGAAGAACCTACATCTTTCGATCAACGCTAGGGCAGAATAACTCGTGAAAGTGTTATCAATAATAAATGACAATAGATATATTTTTAAGAAATTTAATGTTAAAGGAACCTACCCTACCTACTTCTTGCAAAAAAAATTTAAAAAAAAATTACTAGTTAATTATTATTATCATGTAATGTTATTATTATTAATTAATTGTTAATTAAATAATAAGTTAATTAATTTCTGCAATAAGTAGCAATCGGCGCTCTATAGACGTTTTAACAATAATTACAATTTGTCAGGGCGCATAGATGCACATTTTAAATTTTCAACAAAATTATGTTTGCATTTATATATTTATACAAGGATGGGATACACATTTGCAGACGCTCTCTAACGTGTCGTGTTTCGTGTAGAATGTTAATTATGCAGAGCGGTTATCTTTGGTATTACGTGTGGAAGGAATTTCGTTGAGTGAGTCATGTCTAGGGACGCCGTCTACACTAAAGGCCAGGATACAATGGAAATAAGTCATTAGGCATACATTTATCTAAAAGATGTTAAAATGCGTAAAATGTTGTAGAATATATTAAAAAACAGCTACTTCTCCTAGCTATATGATAGATAAAATATTTTTACCAAAAAAACAAAAATGACTTCAAAAAAATCTATTCTAAAAAACTGCGCTAAAAAGTAAAAAATAATTACGTTATTTACATACAGAATACAATCAATTTACTAGGCCAATAACATACAATTATTGTTATTTTTGGAGTCGATGTCAGCTAAGGTTACCTAAAGATTTTCAGTGACTTCAACAATATGTCGTGTGCTGTGAAAAGTTGGGAGAACTATAAAGCAAGGAGATGTGATGTGAAGGTAATGATCATTTTAACGATAAGAATTTCGCAGCCATGTTTTAATGTATGTCAAAATGTATAAGCGTCTCGTTTGGGTTATAACACCTCTTCTTTTAATTTAGTTTACCTGAATTAAATGGCCTCTCATCCAGGAGTTGTACACTGGTTGATTTTTATTTTGCCTATCGGCTGCTCAGATTTTTCCGGAGGTCGTGGATAAGTGAATTAGATGGTTAGTTAGATGATCTCATAGCACTTAGGTACCCTTAAAAATATCACCTCAGAAAAATCACAGTTTGATAATTACTGACTTGATCTTTCTCTACTTTTAATTTATATTTAAAAAATAAATATTTGGATACCAGGTCAACAGTACTAGAGGAGTACGGCAGATCGCAGAAATAACTAGATAATAATTACCAACTGTAACTTCTGTGAATCAGATTTTTACTTAGAGAAATGCAAGAAATGTATTTTTTTTAAACAATATATTCAAAAATAAATATATGTACTAGTGGATGGTTTACAGAATGACTTAAACTAATTAAAATTGACAATTAATAAGCCTGAATGGCTTTAAAATTACTCTAATGCCAGTTAAAATAATAGCCTGAAGGGCCAGTTAATATAAGTAGCCTGAAGGGCCCTAAAATAATACAATAAAAAAATTATTACTACTCTTGATACCAAGTCAAGCTGAAAAATTTTATATTCTCAAAAATTGAAGATCTACTTTTATAAAATTATCAGTAAAAAAGTGAATAAAGGAAATAATGTGGTATGCAAATTAATACTACACGATAAAAGGTATAGAGATAAGGCTCTTTGCCGATATGTGAAATTTAAAGAGTACCCAAAGTATTCACCTTGGCTGGTGTGTTAAGACAATAAAATTAAATGTAGCCAGAAGCCTATTTCAAGGTCGAAACACAACAGAAAATAAGTCGTATAAATCGACGTAATTTCCGTACGGAAATCTGTATTCCAGCTACTAATGTTTAGCCGTAGAAAATACACATACACACACACACACACACACACACACACACATATATATATATATATATATATATATATATATATATATATATATATATATATATATATATATATATATATATATATATATATATATATATATATATATATAGTTCTGTAGAGAGTGTTCTGGTTTCAGTATCGCAGAACATGGTATAGGTATCTCGCGGTTTATTTTAAATATCTGAAATATAACGGAACGGAATTTATTTACGTTACAGGGTATTTAAGAGGCAAATATATTTTTCAAATGATCATATAGATAGTTAATAAATGAGTTCGTGAAATACTGTATATACCCATGAAATATTTGTATTTGACATATTTTCTTTGCCTATAAAAATATGATCATTTAATTTCAAAGAGAAACATCCATCTGAGAGAGTAATTGACGACGCCACTGAACCAAATGGGGCCAATATGGCGGCTTACATAGTTATGCTACTTGGCGTATGATAGCTATAGCTTATTCTCCCCACCTTTATATCTCTGGAATATATTCGTGAACCTGCCTCGACAAGCATGTTGAGACATATTGGTTTCAAATGTTCACCCAGTCCTACGAGTATAAGTAATATGAAAGATACGTGAGTATGGAAATAGATACCAACGCTAAGTATTAGGTTTTTGTAGCCTCAATTTCGAGATACTAGAGAATAAATCGCAACTTCTAATTTATAAACTGCTGGCGTGGAACTTATCTTTCCTACGACATAAAAACTTACAAATCAGTATTTTACTGGCTTCGTATTACATTATATTAAAGTTTATCAAGTTCCAAAATACACCTAGCTGTTACCCGATACCGCACCACCGCACCCTTACTATATCACATTTCCGTATATTCTTCGATATAATTTTGAAGAGGAACTTCTAATAACTTTTTAAATTAAAGATTATTACTTCCTTTCTAAAGGAACATCGCTCTTGTGAGTCCACCCAATTGAAAAGTTATTAAAAAGTTTACCACATCACTGCTTCTGAAATAAATAGCTGCAAAGAGCAAATAGATAATTACATAGACCATGGAGGGAGCTTCGAGGTCAACAACATATTTTTATTACGGAGATATCCACTAAATGTAATTTTAAATCAAAGGGTGCGCGAAATCTCCTTAGTAATAAATAACTAACAATTGAATACATTCACAACATTTGCAATCGATCTATCGTGGCTCCATCGCATTCTGTTTCGGAACAACGATTTTTTTAAATTGCCCAATATTTAAGAGGGGTCATTATGAGAATCCGATGTTGGCAACAATAGAAAAGGGGAAAGGGGATAAATACTATTATTTATAGTTCTGTACCAGCTTTATATTAAATATGTTATTATATTGAACTAAACATCCTAGAAATTAGAAAAACCAACTCGTCAACAGATGTCTGAAAAATTTGTAGGATTCAAACACAATAACCCTATTTAATCTAAAGCTGGTACAAAACTATAAACAATAGTATTTATGATCGAATGACATAGTTTTTCTTGCGATAATATACGAATACTGCACAAAATATTGAAAAATCCACTTTTCCATTGTTTCCAAAATCGGATTCTTATAAGCCCCAAGTTGATATAAACATATTGCATTTCTAAAGTGTAATGTAAACATTGAGGCAAAAGTAATGTGATTGGAGACGGTAGGCTATGCAAACAAAAATATATTACTTCAACTAATTTCACAGTTAATTTGAGTAATATTGCATTGCACTTCACGTGTTCATATTAGTTCATCTAAATTTGCTGTCAGATGTTTATGTAGGTACCAAAATTTATGTTAAATGTTTTGTTTCGTCAGTTACATTTATTTTCCTACGTTCATGCAAAAAAACAAAACTTTATTGAACTATATTTAATGCAAAAACTAGTTCTTTATTAGACTAGTGCAATAAAAATTTTATTGCACACATCTGTCATTCTACTACAGTGTTTTGATATAAAGACCATGACATGTCACCTAATGACATGACTTTAATGCCACCTTAATTAAATATTTTTTGGCCTTCCCGATAGAGTAGTGCATTGGTTGTATCATCGATAGAGTAGTGCTTTAGATATTCGCGTATATAATATAGTGCTATTTGAATTTGATTGTGATGCAATATAATATCGAGGAACGATGCATCAAAGTCAAGCATATACACACTTTTAAGAGAAGAAAAGATACATGGAAGTCTACCTAAACCAAAAAGCGGTCGAAATAAGATTGTAGTGGACGAAGATGCAAAAAATGCGATACGTAGAACGGTCCACGGTTTCTTTAGAAATATGAAATTGCCACTTTAGATAAGGTTCTGCAAGGTATAAGTGAAAATGATACCTAACATGTAAAGGCTAGTCTGGCAAAAATTTTGAAAGACAAGAATTTTACGTATGGAAAAGTAGACAGAAAGATTGTTCTCTTGGAAAGGTATTGAGTGGAAGGAGGTCCTTTAAGGAGGTCGGAGTATGCAAAGGGCCTACAGCTATAGAGATGTTGAGGAGTGAGTTATGTTTTAACTCTTAATGAGCTTTTCATTATCGATATCGGATAATTGATATGCTATACTGGCGACAATCGATGGCGTGACAAAAGATGCATTGTAGGCAAATATTTAACAGATTTAATAGGCAATTTCATGCCGTAGATACCGGAAATCATTAGTATTTTCACCTAACACCAACAATCAATTCGAAAGTTTCAGAAAGCAACAAAATATAAAACAATATTCTAGTTTTTCTAAAATTATAATAGAAACTACAGACTAGTATTAATTACATCATTCATTAGAGATAAATATGATGAAGTGCTAAAGTACCAGTAGCGGCTGGTGAGGGAGGGTTGCGGGGCGCCACTCTCCCTAGGCAAATAACGATATAGGTGCTTGTAATTAATTATGGTTTCATATTCATACTTTTTTATTCAAATTCAATTCAAATAAATAATAGATTTACTTATATTAACAGCTATATATCTATATTTAAATTTACGATCAGCACCCGCCCGCAACGGATATGGAGTAAAATGTAAACCTGCGGGCCGGATGCCGAGGCTGAACGGTGACCAGCTGGCGTTTTGGGATTTCACTGAACGTGCCCGCCAGCGGCCAAGTTTCTTGTAGCAAATAATCAGTTGCCTTGGAAACGGCACGCTTCTTATCACGCGTTTTAACGGGATTGCTGATGAGCTCCGACTCAGCCCTATTCTGTGCTATACGCTCACGCCCAAAGTCGTACTCATTGTCTATGGTCGTAAACCACCACTCAAACGGTTCTCGTACGCGCGCCGCTTCTTTTGTTTTATAATATTGTGGGTGTGTGATCTCATGAATTCAAACTTTATTTCTCTGAATTTGACGGACAAGATAAACATTAAAAAAAAGAACGGACGGTCCTGTGCCAATATAATGGCATATATGAAGTATAAAATATAAAATAAATATAAAATATAATGATATCTACTCCAGAAACATGTCTACAAAATATGGGATCCCGCAAGGTTTAGTCCTTGCTCCGTTATTATTTCTTATCTACATAGACGATATCAGAGTAGGAAATGTAATAACAAACTTTTTGCAGATGATACAATGTTGTATATAGCAATGTGGATGACATTGAAAATAATCTGAATTATGAACATATACGAATAGACATGTGATAATAGACTATAAAAAATGTTTTTTTATAAAACTCCAATAAAACTAAGTTCATGATTATAGCATCCAGAAATAATCTAAATAAAATTAAACAAAAGAGAATAAATTAACATACCAGTAAATAATCGTATTAATAATCATATTAATAAAGTTAATTGA
>CAXKVY010003968.1:0-23271 GCA_964058915.1 Tetropium fuscum | reverse complement strand
ACTAATATTGTTACATCAAAGTCATCCAGCCGTCTTCATGTACAGCGAAACGTTATTTCCATTTATATTTTAAGAATGACGTGGCGCGTGGGGATGTTGAGCCACCTCCCCGAGTTAACACGGGAACACTGGAGAAATCAGGTTTGATATTCCACTTTCTGAAATTACGATAATGGATACCGTGCGCCTAAAAATAAAAAAACCGACGTACCTACTCGTAAAATACTATATGAACTATATATACTATGAAAATATGAAATATATTCATAATAATATACTATGAATATATGGAAATGTGAACGGTTATTGGTTTATTTGATAACATTAACAATGTAGAATTTTATTATACTATATTTGAAAAGGTTTACAATTCAGCTCATTTAATTATTTGGGGGCATTTTGTATAGAAATCAAATTATTTTCTGGTATTTAAGGCCCTGTTTAAAATATTATCGCATAATATATTATCGCGTTTCAGGAATAAAGTCTGTAAAAGTTTGCATCAACTTATGATGTCAGTCTATGCTACGGGTGAGAAAACATCGAGACTCATTGGAAAAGGAGGTGGCGATAGTAATATTGCTGCTAGCTTTTATGGCTGCCAAGAAGCGCAACTAAAATTTTATTATTTAACTAGGTACGTACTCAAAAATTAATATATGGATATTGCAAGTCATTGAAAAAGGAGGTGGCGATCGTAATAATGCAGTTTTACGACTGTCAAGAAGCGCAACTAAATGTTTATTACTCAACTAGGTCAAAACCTACTCAAAAATTAATAGGTATATGGACAATTAAAGTCTATATAAGTTATAGGCCAGTCATATAGTAAATTAAAATAGCAAACTAATGACTAGTTCTGATTTTTTACCACAAGATGACTTCGTTCATCCTGCTACACCCGAATTGAATTAACCTACTAAGTATAGGAATGTTGAGTAGCGATAAGGCGTTACATAAATGTATTAAGCAATTTAATTAATAGGCCAGTCAAATAGTACAGTAGAAATCGCTAAAACCTAACGGCTAGTTCTCATAATATGTTGTTGGGACCACTACTCAGTAGTGTGTATATCTAAGTTTGCAGCTTCAAAACACCTGCGCTAACTTCGTAGCACAGGTGTTTGTTCATAAAGCATTTCATTACGTATTATAAAGTAGCTTAAATTTGCTACTATATGAGACCAGAACCCTATAGATACAATATCTACCAAGATACGGCCCGCCAAAAATTGGCATTTTGTTTTCAAAAAAGTGAAATTTTAAGATTAGGTCAACTTTCGTCCCCGAGATCGTGGAACATTTTATGGGTAAAGTCATAGAGGAAGATATAGCGAATTAGCTTTTAATTAGGTATTTTAGAGGGTGAGCACAAAATTAATAAAAAATCCAGGATATAGCTAGAATGTTTAATCTTATGATGAATCATTACGCGTGAATCATTGAGACTGAATGTTAAATTTAATGTTAATTATATTACCAATAAATCATAGCTATGTTTATTAAGTATATTTTAGATTCGTTAGTGCGTCCTGACAATATTACTATTCACGTGTATGCTCGTGTATTTATTACATTGGTGACTTTTGGTTGTGACACTTTAGATAACTAGAATACTGTAATGTCTCGAACAAAAATACTATTTGTCATATACATGTGTCATTATATTTTTCTTCGTAATATGTGGCCACTGTTTGTAGGAACATAGTTGCTATTAGAGGTGGGTAGTTCGTGAACGAACTAGTACAATTGAACTATTCACCTCACTGAATGAAATGAATTGGTCCTTGGTGCCGGAAAGGATCATTCACCGCGAACTAAAACCAGATCTCTGACTAAAACAATGTAATACGAAACCCGAAACCGATTCTTGAATTCAGTTAAACTGACTGAAATCACATCGGCATTCAGTCAGATCGGTACTTGAAAGTCAAGAAATAGCTACTTTTTTACGTTTTATATATATTTTGCAGTAGGTATATTTAAATATTTATTAATTTATTATTTTTTTTAATATTAACTTTAAATGGTTATATTTTTATTTTCTATATTTGTGCGTGTTACACGAATTACACGTACCTACAGAAATATATATGTTTGGTTGCTGGTTGCTGAAATAAATACTTCTATTTCCTTGTTTTTTATTTTCTATTCCTAATAATATAGTAGTCAAAGGCCAGTATCTACATCTGTGGTACCTACGTGTTTTCTTTCAGTATTCAGTGCATATTTCTTTTGCATTACCTACTCCCTCCCGACACGCCGATATTACGTAGGTACCGACCGACTAATGGCAGTCCCAGAAACATTAACAAATCACTGACTAACTGAATTAAAAGAATCATTCAATTGAATGATTCACCTAGGTGAATGAGACCGAAGGAATTAATTCGGCAAAATGAATTAGAATTCCCATCTCTAGTTGCTACATCTATAGAGTTCGCAATCAGTTCCCCAGTTATTTCTTGCTTAATTTTTTTCTTAATTTAGTGTAATTGATGTACGATTTTTGGATGCTTACAGTAATTATATTATCGTTGGTTTCTGCAGACTTTGTCAAAAACTCCTAATCTTGTGTATTGTATTGAGTGAAACTTATAAGACAATTAAGAAAACAAAAACAATTTACTCGATAAAGTGCTATGAAAAGGTAACATATAATGGCGTAAGCGGGCAAAATTTCGTTTTTCAGAAATCCTATAAATTATTTCCGACCGAATACATAATTAAACCTCCTGCTCGTGAATTTTTAATGTATCAATTACTTACCGGTTCAAATGTCATGAAAAAGTCATGCTTCTCTGCGTCTGGCGATACACCATCAATATCTTGTAAATAATATGGATCAGCTTTGTAGAAATGTGGCAGTGATACGAATGCTGGAGACCCGTAACGACACGCAGATACATTTAGTACACCGTAAGGCATACAGTCTCCTTGACAAAAACAACGATTTTCGCGTATTTTGGTCCCTAGAACACAAAGAAGCGTCATTAGTTTCCTTCAATTTCTAACTGAATTTAAAATAAACATGTTTAATATCATTGGTGTTAAGTTCACAGTTAATTGTCAAGTAGGTATTACTGATTACAGTAAAGCAGTTGCTATTACAATAAAGAATGGACGCGATATATTCGATAGGTTCTTATACTTACACTCAGTTCTATACTCCATTGTACCACATCAGTAAAATAATGAATATTTAATATGGCTCAAAATAAATTTGAAACAGGGGAAAAATAACAGTATTTAATAACAGTATTTAAATTTTTCGAAAAATGTAAAGATTTAATTATTGATTGCGTAGAAGTATTTACAAGAATTGCCTCACCTCCATACGACATCCTCACAAATGGAACTAGTTTTCTTTTTGCTGTTGTATATGGAGTTAAAAAAAATGTTCTAGACACAATTGTAGGGGAGCCCAACAGGGGATTTTGGTATTTACTCCAGCGCGCAGTTTAACATATGGGGGATACCTGGCACCCTGTTGGGTACCTCTACCATATCTAAGCCCTCTTGGGCCGTGTGTGTAGGGCAGCCGATCAGATTAGTAAAAAAATAGTAGTTGGAAATACTCGAGCGCGTCAGATTAAGGTATGAAGGGTTAATTATATGTTGAAAAGTGTGCATTTCAATGATCTGATGATTTGATCATGACGTAAGGGGGTTTGAGGGTGACAAACTTGCAAAAAAAATTCGCACCTCGACGTTCTCGAGCGGGGTTGATTTTTTTTATTTGGAAGGAAATAAATCAAGGATAACGAGAACAATATAATCTGCCGATTTCCGCTAGCCGAAGTAACAAAAAATGGACAATAAAGCGCGTGCACCTGGAATGGACCATGTATATTCTCTTCTCCCTTTGAAGCGTGTACTCTTTTTTTTACTATTTTTCTATTTATCACACTCTCGCACCGTCCCCACAATACTTTCCGTTCGCTCTCACGCAATCACAGCTGCTCCTTTCCACGGTGGATTGCATAAAAAATGTTCTTAAGTATTGATTTATTGATTTTTATTGAAAATATTGTTTTTATTAACCTCGGTCATCATTTTTTTACCTCCTATTTATTTACCTTTTGTAATTTTATCAAATAGCCGAAAATTTGATTTTAAATTTCTTTAGATAGCCACTTTGGCTATCTAAATGTATATGATATATGTGTTTATATGTATTATAATTAAGAGAATATATTTCTTATAATTCTAATATAATAATAATATAAGATAATCTGGATATAAGTAATCTCTTTTTTTTACAAATTTTAACAAAATTGGTTACCTTTTTTTATTTGCATGCTATTTTCCTTGCATTTTATTTGTCACATTTATGTTTTTTTTATTTAGGCATGATTTCAAAAAATCATAAAAAAATTCAAACCGTAATATTAAGATAATCCCTCCATATAATCGTCAGATTATTGATCAGCACCATCAGGGCATCAAGCTGAATCGTCTGTATAAAAATATGACGCGCTCCAGTATTTCAAAATGGCGATTTTTTTGCATTTTCAGAAAGCTGTCACGAACTTGCGTCACATCAGAATCGTCAGTCTTTTGAGTGGAGCTTCATTCAAGTTCACTTAACATCTCCTCTGAATATCTGACGCGCTCGAGTAAATTTATTTTTTTCCCATTTTTAACCCCACCATACAAACCGGCAGATTACTATACTTCCGTTATCAGAAACACGTGAGGCAGATATTATCTGACTCGCTCGAGTATTCCCTTGTGACTATTTTTTTTTTACATTTTTGAAAGTCTGTAGACGGTCCCCCCACCGGTAAAAGGGGGGAGCGTCATCATCATACATCATCTAACATTTTTTTCTTTTTACCATCCAATCTTCAAAGTTCAATAGGTCCCCACGACGCTCGAGTAAATCACGATTTAGCATCGTGGGCTCCCCTACTACAAGTAGGTATAGATATTTAAGGTTTGCTTTTCAACATTTATATCGTGTGTACTATCAAGTTCAAGTGTGACTAGGCAATAAACTGGAACCAGAAGATTAGGGTTGGAAATTAATCTATAAAAATAAATAAAATTGGGTCTGAAAAATAAATTTTTGAGAAAAATGTCCAATCTGTGTCCACAGGTGGTGTGGATATATACTATAAATATATTATTATATTAATGCATATTATACAGAATACGACTTTTCCAACTTTTGAGGTCGCGATATCTCTGCGAATGATGATTCGTAGGATAAAGTATCTGAACAATTTGTTTTGTTTAAAAGAAATTATTGTTTAAGAGAAATATGCGAAAAACGATATTTTTTATCTGTGACCTTGAAGACATATTTTTATCAGAAGCAAAATCGGTGGGGATTTTTAATATTTTATTTTTAAGTGCATTTAAGACCTGTATAAATTTTCAGCTCTATGCGAATATTTCCGCAGATACGACTTTGTTTTACCTATTTTTGACTGAATTATGTTAAAGCTTATAACCACCACTGTATAATTTCTATGATAAATATGAAATTTTCGTAAAGGGGAACAATGGACCATAACTGTACTATATACACGGTGTTTCATTTGAAATAACAAGTAGCCAAAGATGGTTGGCGTAGTCGGATGCAAAGTGCCTTTATGGAACTTTATAATTGAACTGTATGGTGGTAATAGCAATATGCATTCGACTTACGCTTCGTGAGTTAAACAAAATAATTGCTTGATCACTCTATAAATTAGTATTACAGTATTACAAGAATAGCAGTTATACAAGAATTCCATACCATTATCCAAAAATTTATCACTCGCTGAGTACTTGTAACCAATTATGCCATTCACTATTTCTTCCTTCTCGAATTCTAATTCAACGTATCTACACAAATCTGATGAAAAAAATTTAATAATGCTGCTTTTCTTAAGATTAACTGGAAAAAATTCCCCAGCAGAAGCGTTTGCAAACTCGCCGCACGTTCCTGGATAGTAGGGTGTGTGATTAGCATATTTCCAGTTATATAATTCACCCAGTGAGCGACCAGATACACCTGTACCCATATTGAAGGTTCCTTCAAAGTCTTCTGACCCATTCCTCTGAAAGAAATACAACTGTTATTAATTATATGGTGCGATTACCATTTTTTTTCTTTTGCAACATTCGTCATGTAAAACTTCTTCGTGAAAAAAATACAACCATAACTTCGTAAATCTTCTACAGAGTTCCACATAATCTTCAACAAACTAACTTTTCAAGATTAACTACAATTGAAGAATAATGTAAGATCTCTCAAGTATAATTTACTCCTAAAATTATATACAATAAAGGTAGGTAGGAAAGGTAGTTCTTTTACTAGATCCATAGTAATAATAACATTAAAATTTACAATTTGGTATGCCTAAGGTATTAGTTAAAATGCCGCAATGGTAAATAATATATTGAACATGAGAAACATGAGAACCATCATGAGAAAGTTCCCTTCGAGTCGCTATGTAGTGGGCGCTCCTTTAAAAGTCATGAGAGGAAAAATAGTTCCTATTGATATACTCCACTCGAATACCATTTGAATACCACTTGATATGTTCCACTATAATACCAATTGAGTGGAGAATTATTATATTTTTGTAATATAAGGAATACTAAAATGTTACTCCCAGAAAGTCGCGTGTGGGGCCAGACAGCCATTAACATTATGTATGTTAAGGGCTTCTCTTGTTACGGAGTGGAAGGAATAAGGCCTTCTACTCCTAGTAACATGATATACTATTTTCTCATCAGAAACTAAGTTCATTAGAGTGTAGAGCGATTTTTTAGTGTATATTATGTAAGAGGATGTCACTTATTTCCCAACTTACCAGCTTACATTTATAATTTTGTACAATATTTAAATGGACACCCCTCGTCGAAATCATATTTTACAATTAAAGCTTTATTATTCAATACTAAAATTCCTAAAATACAAATTTCAATATAAATTTTAAATTTATATTAAATTATTTTTGTTATTTGTCACCAATATACTTTCTTTAAAATTGTTATGGTCTAATAAAAAAAAAATTAACATATTGCTAGTGAATTACAATTTTCAATTAAATGCTAATATTACATTACTATCCAAATCTTGAAAGTTGGCGGTTACGTCATAGTTATAAACCATACGAATCAAATCAGTATTGATCTAGTCAAATGTGTGTTGAAACAACTCGTCCGGATGTATACAAACTTTACTCGTTCCCCGATGAGAAACGTAAACATAAGACATAACCTACAATTTGAATCTGAAAACCATGAAGACTAGAGACAGGAGACTGAGCGTGGTTTAAGAAATAGGACATTTTTCGTAGAAAAAATGGCAGCACGGCGGGTGCCCACTGCCCATAAGTGCACTGAGAGTGAAGAAAAAGTAAATTCAACTGAAAGATAAGAAAATTCTGTCATAGTTTTGAAACGGTGCGAAGCTACTGCGGGCACGGCGTACGGCGCTAGAGAAAATAAATCGATCAGTTGATCGATATTATTCTCGCTGGAGTTACGATCTACGAAATCATGCCCTTTCTTTCTTTTTCGTACAGCAGCTTACAACAACGTTAGTCGGATATATCAACAGTCACATATAATGAACTTCTTTTTGTTGTTTCTCTCGTTTTATTACTTTTTAACGAAGAACACTCGAACAGCGTATGTTGTAGACTAAAAATAAATTAGTGACGTAACTGCCAACTTGCAAGATTTAGAGATTACATTATTGTAACAATGATGACGCAGATGACTGGGAGCCTAGCACAGTTTCAGAGACTGAACATGAACTATGGGAAACAGAAAGTGAATTGGAAAACAAAGATTAAATATAAAAATAATGTAGGTTAATGCCTTTAAACTGCAATTTTTAGTATTGAAAATACTGCTGGACGCGTATATATGGGACCCGTCTCACGAAAAACGTATGTGACCTCGACAGATTTGTTGTAGAGGTCACGGAGAATATATACGTTTAGTCGGAATATCTAAGATGTATAACAAAATTATTCTTATGTAAATCGATCCGATCCGGATCGATTTTGGATCCGATTTTGGAGTTCGGCAGACAATCCGGAATTGCAAAACTGGTCAAAATAGCCATTTTCTGTTAGAGACAAATATCTAAAATGAAATACCAACTATTATAGTTAATAATACACTTCAGTGATCATGGAGATTCTAATTTAATATATTTAGGCACTTTTAAAAAATAGAAAAAGAAATACAACCATACAAACTAATATTACCCACCTAATGTCAGTTTTACAATTTGGAAATATATGCGCTCGTAATTCGTCCATATTTCCCATAGAATTTAGCTGGCCGGACTAATTTTTTAAAATGCTCTACAACTTGTCCATAGAGTTTCCGATATTTGGTACCCACTAATTCTTAAATATCCAAGTTTTTAGCATGCTTCTGATAGGTAGGTATTGGCTAGTGAATGAATTATCATATGGCATGGTACAAACTTCTTATTGATTTGGATCCATATTTTTATTTCAGTATAATAAGGGGAGTAGTACACTGATAATACAAAAATGTCTGTATCTGTAGAATAGATTAAAAATCGTTTATACCTATTTTTAAAATGATCAATAATAATAATAGAAAACAAGAAGAAAAATTAAAATATTATTTATGTAATTTTATCACGTCACAGCTTTTTTCATATTTGGGGTGTCCGACGCGTCAAATGACCCAATATTTCCGCCGAAATGATTTTTCGTTTTTTTGATATAAAACTTTACCCTTTTACTTTACTTTAAAACCGATTAAAAGAAAAGATTCCAATTATATAAATTCTATATAAATTCAAAGGTCATTAATATTATTATCGCACCAAATTAATGAGTTAAGGGTCAACATTTTTGTTGTACCAGCTCCCGAGAATTTTCTTATGCAAGAAGTTGTCCGATTGGACCTAAGGAACACGTATACCTACAAAGTCTTAAGGTGTGAGGTAATTCACAAATTTCTTTAGGCCTGAGCCCGAGGACTATAAGTAGGTCTGGAACTGTTTACTGAGGAGTTCTTCAAAGGAAGACTGTGAAACCTATATCCACAAGGACAATATTGCTAATTATGAAGAACAAACCACCTGTTCACCGTCATCAACAATGAGCTAACAATACTGCATTTTGAATGTCGTTATTGGCATCAGCTCATCAGCAATATAACGAATTTTGAATGTCTCATATTTTTAAGTTATCGCACATAGATTGACATCCAAGCAAATTTGCAGAAATTTGAAAGTCTATATAAAATTTCATATTCATTTTAAATCTAGAATAATAAAGTTTGATTATCTCCAATGGTCTAGTTTGCTATCTACAAATAGATAGCCAACAGTATCTGTGGCACGGAATTTAGGCAATTATTGCGCTTTGAATGTCTGCTCCTCATTCCACATTGGTACAATGATAAAAAGTAAGGTTATTATTTCATTTAGCGATGATTATTAAGTGCACAACGTAATGCGTCACATTGTGATGCGTCAGGTTGCGTCATACTTCTGATGTGGGCAGCCATATATTTTCAGATTTTTTTTCACTGGGAGTTTGTTAATATTTTAAAGAGTGCGTAGAACCAGAGCACATCATGGGTTGCTGGTGTTCAGCAATTAAAAACCGATATTGTTTGCTAATTAATCATAATTATTAAAGCGATCAGTATTTAACCAACCTGTACTTACACCGTAAAACCATCCAAACTTATCCATTGGAGGAAAGTGTCCTTCAGTGAGAAAAGGCACTTTATTGGCAAAGTTCATCATAGAATCTTCGTATCCATCGAAAAGGACTTGCCCAACTGGACGTGTTATGTGAACTTCACTTAGCATGGCGCCCATCGACTTCTTTACCAAATAGTTCCAGTACCTGGCCGTATACGCAGCTGACTAAAATATTAATATATATTACAATTATTAATACTCTATAGATATTCTATGGTAAATTTTCGAGGAAATACTAAAATAGCGAAGGCGAAAAGATTGAGATTAATTTAATATATTTACTGGAACAATTTGTACAGGGTTTTCATTAGTGATTGTAAACCACGTAACATTCTGAAACTTTGCAACCCACACTGAAAAAAATTGGTTCTGTGAGATTTTCCAGTGTGTAATTAACTCAGAACGTGTAAACCGTCCTGTTACTAGTTTAACGCACCCCTTTGTTCAACCGGTAAAACGATAAAATGTAATGAATGTAACCTTTATTAAAAGTATATTACGAGTACTTACACCATACCGTGTTATCTGAACACATTTATGTATTCCGTAACCCCACCGCACCCACAGTTAGGAAGTACATATACAGCATGGTAGTCTATGGCATTCGGGGGAGAAACGGCATTTGATGGTACAAGCAAACCACTTGGCACAGATGTTAAGGACGATATAGGTATTAGTGTTTGAGCTGGAGTGAAGTGGAATTATAGAACAGAGTTGTTTAGTACCCGCGACACGGTCAGAGCTCAACGTTATAGTGAAGCTATGGTTCCTATAGTTATTCCCCATGCGAATGGTGTTGATATTAAAAGAAAAACATGTACGCTAACGAAATGAATGAGTAATAGTTTCTCTAATATCTTTAAGTGCCGGTTTGTTATAAGTTTTGTTTAGGCTAGAAGTATCGTTTACAGTAATTTTTAGCGACAGTGGATCACGCTAGCTATTAATGACTAAGTTGCTTATCTAAGCTATTCCTCACTTCTTGTGATGTATCTTGGGTTTAAAGAATTAGTCCTATAATAAACGTTCTACAGTTGAGTTTCTTCGATTACTCTCACAATTCCTCCCCTAGTTCCATTGAAAACTCAACAAATGGTTATGCAGAAGAATATGTGTTAATCGATGACAATGTCTGAAGTATCGGGCCTATATTTTAACCAGATTTCAGAAGAAAACCACGTGCATATTGGATTGGCCTGCAAAATAACCCAATCTAAGAATGATAGAGAACGTTTGGTCTTACTCAAAATTATTTATAGTTTCAAGGCCCAATTCTCTAGATGATCTGACTCAAGCCATTGAGGAGGAATGGGAAACCTGCCACAAAATTCCATCAATAACCTAGTCGTAAGTCTAATTTACCGTGTAATTACAACGAAATTGTAATTATGATAATACTCATCCATTCAAGAAAAATAAAAAACCGTGAGATATTTTCTAAGGTTTCCCTTCACCAATTTAAAATCTTTAAATTATCGTTCATTTTAATTATACAGGGTTTTGCGCACAGCTTATTTAAATTTACAGACTTTTTGTGACACATATTTATTAAATGTTTTCCTAGGCATCCTGTATAAGAAAGGACAATTCTAGCTACTGAGACAGCTGGAGGATGCAAGTTTACTTGAGAATAAGAAAAAAATCCATTACGTACTTTGTTTTTATGCAGTAAGGTAGATTTTCAAAAAAAATTCCCAATTTCAATAAAACCCCCGTATATTCGAAAATAAGGGAGATATCAAAAAACGGCCAAATTTATATATATATATATATATATATATATATATATATATATATATATATATATATATATATATATATATATATATATATATATATATATATATATATATATATATATATATATATATATATATATATATATATATATATATATATATATATATATATATATATATATATATATATATATGCATCCAAAATTACATTAAAATTTTGAATTATTCCAACCATTGGCCAGCAGTGTAGTTGTATATCTGTTATAAGAGTTGTAGAGCTGGTTTATGAATAATCAAATTCAAGTTATTTTGACCAGAATATTTTACTTTACTACAACAAGAAGTAAATAGTATTTTTTTAACATATTTTGAATCTCTTTTTGTGCATTTTTAAGTCGATAACTATACACTGCCATTTAAGAATATTTTTGAAAAATAACGATGTAATACATATTCCCTTTTTCTACTTTTAAGTCAAATATTTCATGGTCAGATAAAGTCATATGACTTTCACATATTTTTTTTTCAATTCGTAACACATGAATTATATAGAAAAGGGTATAATCACGTCTAACTTGTGCAGATATAAATTTTGGTGATTTTTCTGCGGCTATTCCGAAAAATTGGCGGAATTCCGAGTCCTAAGGGAAACATGTTTACTAGTCTCGGGTCAAATCGTTTAAACTATAGCCTTTCACACCTGTGCCAAGTGGCTTGCTTGTATCATCAAATGGCGTTTTTTGGTAATAATTAGCCCGTGGGCCATAAACTAATGATGATGGAACTAATATAGCCAGAAATCAACACATGGAACTATGACCACTCGACCGGTGAGGAGCGGTAAGGAGTTTTAAAAAATTTTCGGGCAAAAGCAAGTTTGTTTTACATACGTTCTCCGATTTCTTGGCGTTTTGGTAAGCATTTGAGGTTATATTTCGGCAGGTGATGGCGTGTTGAAGATATATTTAATTTATTTTACATGAAAAATGTAAGTTAATTATTCACGTATTTGTAATATTTAACGTTGTTTAGAGTAGAATACACGAATATGTCACTTTAATATGGAATTATATTATTTTAATATAATATATATTTATTACTTACCAAGCCAATTGGGTTAACAGTTGTTAGGGGATCTTGTAAGCTGCCATTACTGGTTCGGGCATCAAACCACCATTTCTTTAAATGTCTAAAAGTCACCGTTTTATTTTCATTCCATACAATACTGGATTTCTCTTTAGTTTCCAGGTATGTATAAGGCCCCATTTGCACGAATTTTGGTTTTGAATTTCGATTATTAATTTCTTCAGGATTTGTCCAGTTAAATACATACAGTTTCAAGTCCAGGGGAATAGGGTTCCTGATCCATAAATTATAAGCAGTTGAATTTGGTGCAAGAACCAAGCTACTGCTGACTATGTAGTTATATAATAAATCCCAAACGCAGAGCAAGGTAATTCCGCTTGCTATGAGGAAAATTGATGTTCCACAAAGGCACACAAATATGGAACATTTTTTCTTGGGTTGCATTGCATAAACTCCTTTAACCTGTAATAAAATAGTTCATATTAAAATATGTAAGTTTTGTCATACACTTGAAATCATTATATATATATTTCATGTGCTTCAGTGTCAAAATGACTGATTCGATAATTAGTGTCACATTACATCAAATAAAGCATAATAGCCTCAGTGAAAATATACATTTAAGTCAGGAAAAATTCGCATAGAGCTGATAGAATTGATTTCAATTGAATTAGTACAGGTCTTAACTACACTATTACAAGTCAGATAGCAAAAATTTTCTACGATCCTTCTGCTAAAAAAATTATTCAAGGTCAATAATATCAGTTTTTCGTAAATTTCTCTTAAACGGTAAGTAATATCGTAAAGAAATAGTTGTTGCCGACAAAAGTTGTAGACCCATGCAATGGCCTCACTCGATTGCGTGCTTTAGCTCGAAATATATTTCTACTGTTAAGGTAACTCAAAATGTGCTACTATATTATCATTTTACTACTACGTTGCCATATTATATCAAAGAAAGCTGATAGAATTTTTGTTAACACCATAATTGGCACACATAAATGGTACAAACTAATGCCAAGTGTGGATTACTACTAGCAACTGAAGTAGTGATATTCGAGGCTTTTTAGACTTTTGCTGCCAAAATCGGGCAATAAGAAAAAAATTGTGTTTATATGGACGTCTTAAATAACACCTGGTAGTTACACAACGATGCACCTGGAGTAACTCGTGATAACAGCGTCGGAAGGTCGCGGAAACCGCGGATTCGCGATTAACTCAGTTTCTGTGGCCCAAACGGGATTAACACCTGTTATTATACACCTATAATACACCTGGAAGTCCTCCAGGTGTATCGTATCGTAACTACTAGGTGTTATTCAAAACGTCCATATAAACACAATAAAACATATCTTTTTTCGTATGGCACGTTTTTAGCACATATATAGTTTAGAGTTAATTAGCCTGAACTATGAATGCATTAATCGGGAAAAAAATTCAGGCAACTGGGTTGATATTAAATAAATGTTTTCCAGAATTAGGTGCTCATGGAATTACTAATGAGTATGGGGTAGAAGTGAAATGAAGTGCCCCTCTTAATTCTTTTTTCCAATACAAATTAAGTCAAATACAAATATATGTTTTTATGTAACAACAGCCGACTCAAATTTTTAGGAAAATGTAACTCTAAATATGAAATAAATTTATTATAATGATGTGTTTCAAAAATAATGTGGAAATGTGGAAAGTTCTGAAAAAATGTGATTTTTAATGGCTTCGGCTTCAGATTTTAATTACCATGCCAACATAGTAACATTGTCATGGCAACTTTTCCGGTTCCGAAAAAGACTTATTGGACTATATAGGGAAAGTCGTGTTCTGCATAGTACATGCACATATTCTGCACCACCTATGATGTAGTGTGGTTAGCGCATTTTTTAACGTGGTTTCCCCGGTAGGCATACTCCGGAACCTATTATGATGAAGGAAGTTTGATCAGACGGTATCCTATGCAATGAAAAAAAATTATTAAATTGGAACAGATAATTTTATTATGATTGATAATCTTCAAATTCTACTTCAACAGTCATCTCTTCATCATTCAGCTTTCTTCTTCCTCCTGTTCTTAGAAAAAATGCATCAATTGTCTCTTTATTGATATAATAAGTATCCTCATCATATATATTATACCAATAAAGAGACAACTGATGCATTTTTTTCTATGAACAATATTCAAAATCCAGTAAGGAGAGGAAGAAGAAAGCTGAAAGATGAAGAGCTGACTGTTGAAGTAGAATTTGATGATTGCCAATAATAATAAAATTATTTGAAATTTAGTAGCTCCAATAATTATTGCTTTTTAGTATATATGCCTCTTCGAAATACAGGTGATGTTTAAGAAGAAATTCTTTAATTACCCGTTTTTAGAGGACATATTGTGTATTATGAGAATTGTATTATGTATTATGTATTTTATTATGAGAATTGTATTATGTGTATTGCCTTGAATGGTAGGATGCATTATCCAATACAATGACACTTTCAGGATTTATGTTAAGAATTAAACTTGTTTCAAATCACTCGTCAAAAATATTTGAGTCCATATTTTTGTGGTAATCCACATTACAATCTTCCAGCTTTTTACCACACAATTTAAGGCCAACCATCCGTATATTCGCCAATTTACGATTCTTTGACTTTCCCACGACAGTACGCTTATTAACAATTTTAAATTTGAAACCCAATTTTTCAAGCCTCCGTCATAAAGTGCTTTGGGAACAAGGTGTTTGAAGCTCTGTAAGTTTCTTTAAAATTATTTCTATGGTAGGAACTTCATTGTTTTTATATTTGTCGTAAATTAAATTTCCTAAAACTTTGTGGCCAAGCATCTCAGGATATACCTGCATCAGATCTCTTTTTTCCTGTTTTGTTTCCTTTCTTTACAAGCTGATATAAAGTACTGTAAGGAACTTCTGTAAACTTTACCACGTTTTTCAGCACTGTAGATTTGCTATCTCCTATGTGCACAGGATGTTTGCTTGGACAAATTTGGTTTGCTTGGTAATGAATCGTCGGATTCAAGTGTTCAGCTGGGTCGGATTCACCTGGGGTTCTACCAAATTTTTAGCAGGTTAGTTTTCTAAATCAGAATCCACATTTTCACAATAATTCTTCTTCGATGGCCTCGAAACAGTAGAATTATTCACCCACCGTCCAAGCATTGTTTACTATAAAATATTACACGAGTCTGGTTAACAGTGAAACTCTGCGGGCAATACGAAGCACTGCGGGCAATACGAGTCACGAAATAGTGAATTTGGCGTATGGTTGCTACTATACTTACACTCCTCAGAAAAACCAAGCCCCCGCCCATGCCTCGGTTTTTACTTAGGACGAGGTAATAATTCAATGCTTGTTATACGAACTTTTCCGACTTTTCCTTATACGACTTTTTATACGAAAATTAATTATTTCTGACGGGTACTATATACATCCCGACGATTCGTTTCAACACACATTAATTTTAATAGTACAATACTAATTTGGTTAGTTTGGTTTATAACTGTGACGCAACGGCTAACTTTCAAGAATTTGACAGTATACAATTTCTCATAACTTTATTAGGAACACCATCAGTAAATTAATATTAACTGGTTGAAATTAAATTGAAAATATATACGTACTCTGCTATAATTGTGAGAATTTATAATTAATATTGTTAACATTCGAGTAGCAAATTATATCATGATATAGACATGCTATAATAAATATCTGCATAGTTGTAATGTAAATATTTGTTTATTGTATAATGAAAATATATTAAATTATATGTGGAAATATGCATCATAAATATTAACACATGACCTTGTAAATTGTGGAGATATGTGTTCTAGTATCTTTTTTAAGTGTTCTTAGTTAAATTACAGAAATTTGATCCATATAAAAGTAAAAACATTTTATTTTATTTGTTATTCGTTCTTTATTTCAGGACTGCATTGCGTAAAATGTCACCCAAAAGGTCACTTTTTAATAATGGACAAATAATTCAGAGCCAAACAATAGAAGTAATAGCTAATACTTTAAATTTGATGGAAAAGTTGCTACAGAAACACCTGGTACGTCAATTTCTTCAAATTCACCAGTCATATATAGAAAATGCTATTAAAATTATAAAAAAGAATCACAAATATTATTTTCAAGTGCAAATGGCCGTAAATGAGCATTAACGCAAAAAAAAGACATTTCGCTGTAAAATTAATTAACAAATGTCTCGTGATAAAACTATAAACCGTTTCCGATGGAGTTTTAGGATTTCGTTTTGGAATACTTTAACACTTAAGTTCACATTTACAGTGGGATTAGACAATTTCTTACCTGTCAGTTGAGCGCCTCAAAATTACCTCGATTTACATTTTTTCTCCGGCTTTATTGCTATATACCAACGAAAATATAACTTCTGCGAGTTTTAAACTAATACTATCATATTATTATAGAGAATATAATAAAGAATAAATTCTTGTTTTTTCCTAAAATGCATATTTCCAAAGTTAGTTATATATCCGAATATAAATATAAAATATCCGAAAATAAGAGTTATTTTTAGCAATATTTTTCACTATCCAATTTTCCTGAAATTAGCACATCTTTTTGAGCAGGAGCAAGTATGTATTTTCATTATATATATATTACTAGCTATCATCTACGACTTCGTCCGTGCGAATTTAACCAGTTTTCTGAGCCCCCGCGACAGGCAGCCTTTGTGATATTAACTCATGGGAGGGGGAAGCGGTGGGAGACACCTTTCGGTGCAGCGACGGCGGCGCCTTGCCCGCGTAGCGCGCGCGGTACTGGACACTGCTACTTTAGTTTATTTTATTATTACTCGAAGATCGAATGGGAGATTTAGGTTAATTATTAATTATTTATCAGTGTTTATATTTGATTATATTGAATGTATACTTCCCAATCGGATTTTGATCACAATTTCATGGATTTTAATTTTTTTTTTGCGGAACCATTTTTTTTAGAATAAAAGTAGCCTAACACTCCTTATAACATCAGAACAAGCAATTAAAAGCATGGGAAAATAGTTTTTAGTGCATATCTCGGCGGCTTTTGACTTTATAAAAAAAACTTGATATAAAAAATGTAGAGTACGATAAAACACACACGCTTATTTACACACAAAGCTGAGCGAAATCGGATAATTAGTTCGCGAGATATCTTGAATCGTAGTTGCGAAAATCAGACGAAGAAAAAGCCCCAGCCGGCGGCCTCTTAAACTCTAAAATGCATTTTAAAGTTTAACATCCTCTGGACATTTGTATGCCTAATGCTTTTATATATAATATGTTCAAATAGAACAAATATAAATAGTAGAATAGGTTCGTGTTATCTAAGAATGTCAGTTCCGTCAAAAACTAATGTCATAAAATGTCCCTGAAAGTGTTGGAGTATTAATATTTTAAATTCAAATATAAATTATCAATAAAACAAATCGTACATCCCTCTAAAGATCCTCAATGAAGGTGAAAGAACTTGTACAACTTCTAAGTGGTTCGTTTCCGTATGTATGTCCAGATATGCAACTGGTAAGTTTGTCTTCGTTATTATTCATATATATATATATATATATATATATATATATATATATATATATATATATATATATATATATATTAGCTTTGAAATTCTTTGCTATTCATATTTATTTTGTGAAAAGTAATCTTGGGTTTGTAGCATTTCATTACATAGAAATAAGCAACTAGACGAATAAGAAAGAAAACACACTTACCAGTACTATATCTGGACACACATACGGAAATGAATCACTATGCATATGAAAACGAACCACTTAGAAGTTGTACAAGTTCTTTCACCTTTCTTGAGGATCTTCAGAGCAGTATACGATTTATTTCATTGATCATTCATACTTGAATTTAAATTACCAATACACCAACACTTGCAGTGACGTATGTATATATATATATATACATATATATATATATATATATTCAATATATATATATATATATATATATATATATATATATATATATATGTATATACATATATATATATATATATATATATATATATATATATATATATATATATATATATATATATATATATATATATATATATATATATATATATATATATATATATATATATATATATATATATATATATATATATATATATATATATATATATATATATATATATATATATATATATATATATATATATATATATATATATATATATATATATATATATATATATATATATATATATATATATATATATATATATATATATATATATATATATATATATATATATATATATATATATATATATATATATATATATATATATATATTCTGTAAACTTTGTTATTATTTTGTACCTATATTTTGTTATTATATATAATATATAGTTATATCAAATTAATAAGTAGATAACTAACTAAAGTTACCTAGTTGTGGTTTATTTACCTTATAATGATATAAATGGGCACTATTTACAAAAACCAGTTAACTTTATTTTCTTCTAACTAGCAGCACCAGTGTCACTTGTTTACTTGATTCAGAGCAAATAAATATATGTTGACAATTCTGTATCTGCATACAGACTAAATGAATGAAGGTCGCCTATAAGAATTATACTTTTTCTTTCCACTAGGGTATTTTTTTATTTGTTATTTTATTACACTTTTAAATACACATTTACTCACTAGTATATCTAAATATGGTTATTTTAAACCTGTTAATTCATAATTATTATGCAGGTATCTGATATAT
The DNA here is from genome assembly GCA_964058915.1 of Tetropium fuscum. Classification (NCBI taxonomy): domain Eukaryota; kingdom Metazoa; phylum Arthropoda; class Insecta; order Coleoptera; family Cerambycidae; genus Tetropium; species Tetropium fuscum. The sequence continues at coordinate 3,988 of CAXKVY010003968.1, read as the reverse complement.
ATATATATATATATATATATATATATATATATATATATATATATATATATATATATATATATATATATATATATATATATATATATATATATATATATATATATATATATATATATATATATATATATATATATATACCTATCTGATAATAATTGTATAATATATGCAATATTATACAATTTTATAAAAATAAATCATTGCACATTGACTGCATTATTTGAGAAATCAAGTCTTTGCATCGACATAAAACTATTATGTTTTAAAACACATATATTATAATTTAGTAAAGTAAAGACTAGTAAAGTTAAGTATATAATTTATTTGATTATAAAACGAAACAGCGAAATCAAAAAATTATATAATAGAGATCAAGTCTAAAATTTTGTATATAAAAATAATACTAAAAACATAGCGTAACGTTGTAATAAAACATGTACCTCAAAAGAAAACAAGATTTCTAATTCCGCGCGATATTGCTATTTAGATCCTTCATACTGGATCTAAACAGCGATAAATCTGAAGCGGCTCGAAACTAGCTGACGTCAACAACTTAATATTCGGTAGGCGTTGCGCCGGAAATCGGCCGAATGAAGTATGAAATAAAGCCGTCGAGTGCTGGGATCGGAAGATCCCAGGAGACCGAATCGATCTCCTCGTCGTTTGTAAATTGTAGGCTTTGGCGTCACGACTTTGAACCTGTTTGAAACGGTTCGCCCGCGCGCGAGACTTATAATAATTTATAACAAATTTATTATTGGGAATTAAGGCGTCATATTTTGCAAAATTATGTCATATATAAGTATGGTAGAACATTCTTATGCAATAAAGAAATGGGAATTTCCCCTATTATATTAAGGTAAGTGTAATTATGGTAAGTATGTCTTCCTTACTATTCATCTATTTGCCTATTTCTCTATTGCAATGCAATGCTCTATTGCAATTTCTCTATGAATTGCTACAACCCCAAGATTTCTTTTCACAAAACAAATATGAATAGCAAAGAACTTAAAAGCCAATAAATATATTCCTTGGTGAAAATTGGAATTTTTTTAGAATTTTCGAAATAACAATTAATACATAAGATCCAACAAATGATTTTAGTTTTGACTAAGCAAGCAATTTCTGTATCTGTATCCTCTTTAAATACTTCAGAATTCTATTGTATATGTAATTCAATATTTTCTAGTATATAGCTAGGAAAAGTAGTTGTTTTAATATATTCTACAAGATGTTATCCATTTTGAAGTTTAACCTCTTCTGGATAACTATATGCTTAATGCTTTTGTATATAATTTGTTCAAATAGAACAAATATAAATGGTAGAATAGGTTTGTGTTTTCTGTGAATTTCAGTTCAGTCAAAACTAATGTCACAAAATGTCACTGAAAGTGATGAAGTATTAATATTTTAAATTCAAGTGTAAATGATCAATAAAACAAATCGTACATCACTCGAAAAAAGCGAAATAATTGAAGTTGTGAAAAACTGGCAAATAAATCTTCAGAGGTGGTCTCAAAAATTTTAAATGTGATAGACTTAGTCAAGGATGACTTAATGGAAGATGGTCATAACTCAATGTAGTGTTCTCCAGATTGTATTTACCCAGATAAAGCTACTACATAAAGATCATTATTGAAATTAATTTAAAAAATGCCAAAAACGATTATCAGACCTTACGTTGCTAGGAATAAAACGGAAAAAAAATCCAGCATCTAACAACTAATCAGAGAGCTAATACTAATAATACTAATAATAATAATAATTACACCACCTTGATGCCGGAGAGACGTATACCTACCTGGGTGTGCCACAAAGTCACATCCAGGAGGTAAATATTACAAAAGACGCTCTCCGCGGCAAGTACCGACACTTGCTCCGACAGATCTGGTCCTCAGAGCTGTCGGGGTCCAACAAGGTGTCGGCGACAAATATGCTTGCCGTTCCGATTCTACTCTACTCCTTTGGAGTAATAAAATGGACACAGGAGGAGCTGCAGCAACTCGACGTAGGTACCCGCAAAATGATGCATCTCTGTCGGAGTTTGCATCCGAGATCGTCCGTTCCGCGGTTATATCTCCCACGACAACAGGGAGGCCGTGGACTCTTGGGATTGGAGTGTCTCCACAACAGAGTAACTCTGAACACAGCCTGTAAGATTATCAGGAGTTCGGATCCCCTACTCCTCATGGTCCAAGACCATGAAGGAGCTGGCGTAGGAGCTTTTATATATAGGGCAGCACAAAGAGCAGCTAATAGCCTAGGTCTCGACTTCGACACCGAGCGGAATAATCCAAACTCTGTCACCGAGTTGGACCCTGCTCGGTTGAAAGCCCACCTTCGGGCTGCTGGAAATACACTTCGTTTTCAGCAGCACAGGGATAAGCCATTGCACGGAGTCTACTATAGAAATATAGAAGACTTAGGCTTATCTCGAAAGCTGACCTTTAGCTTTTTGAGGTCAGCTGGGCTGAAATCAGAGACTGAAGGTTTTATATTAGCTTGCCAAGATGGTGTACTGAACACCCTGGTCTACCGAAGCCGCGTGATGGGTATAGAAGTGCCTGACGTTAGCCGCAGAGCTTGTCGTCAGGCCCCAGAGACCATTATGCATTTGCTGTCAGCTTGTCCAGCATATGCGGTCTCTGCCTATATATATCGACATAACGCGGCATTACGAGTGCTGTATTATCACCTACGGCACTCGTACGGTATAGATCAGTCACCGGTGTTGCGCTATGCTCCGGGGGATATTGAGTCCGTTGTGGGGAATGAGAGGTCCCGGATATACTGGAACTATTCATTCCCCACCGTCAGGCGGATACAAGCCAATAAGCCTGACATAGTCCTCCTCGATCACCAACTCAAGACGATGTTTGTTATAGAGTTTTCGGCTCCGGCTGAAAAGAACATCGTCTTGAAAGAGGAGGAGAAACGGACAAAATATCGAGATTTACTCTCCGAACTCCGCAGGCTGTACCCGGGTTATTCTGTTAAAATGGTGGTTCTTATTATTGGCTCTCTCGGAGGTGCGACAATCATTGCTCTCAGAATTAAGAACCATCCCGGCATGCCGTCAATCGGCAGAAGTCATCGCTGGGAAGATGCAGAAGGCCGTCATACTTGGCTCGTTGCGTCTACTCAGGACACATGAATTGCGACCTCAATGACCGCTTACCCCGCGGACGTGGGGAGCGGTCGTTGAGTAACGAGGCTGGAGGGACTCTCTGGGCTAGTCGGAGGCCAGGGGGCCTCCAAAACAAAACCAACAAAAAAAAACAAAACAAAAGAATAATAGTTGTTACCTTAAATCCGTTCAATATGTACATTCAGTTTTTGCTCTTATTTGAAAGGCCAGATTACTTCTCGTCCAGAAAACACGGAAGATTTACATATACAAAACCGAAACGAAACGGCTGACACTGGAAGAGGAGTTATTACTATACAAGGCCACATTTACGAAAAGCTACCAAAAACACGATTACTAAAAGACGTGCATGCTGCATTAGGAAAAAAGGCTGTTCAATTTGAGCAGTAATGATAGAGAATATTAAAATTTATTTATAAGTTGTTATGCCTGACTAAGTTATTTGTCATGTAATTTAAATTAATCTTAACTCTGAAATCATTTAACATGTAGCTAATTTATTTCTATTTAAAACTTAATTATTCTAATCGAATTATTAACTACTATAATGAACTATTTGAATTATGTTACTGACTAATTAACTAAGTGAACGTAATTATATTAGTTCTTAATCATCGTAATAGTATATTACATTATAAGACCGTTATAAGTTTTATAGGGTTTAAAATACGAGCATAGAAGTCACGTGAGCAAGTGACCACGGTATGTCATACCGCTACATAAAATATTAAGTTTAATAGCTTTGAAATTTACAACCCTGCTGGCTGCCTTCACAATATTTAATGATACAACGAGTCGAGTTTCGCGGTGGTTCGTCATAATTTTCATTATAAAGTCGTATTG
>CAXKVY010003967.1:17500-36358 GCA_964058915.1 Tetropium fuscum | reverse complement strand
GGTTACAACTATCCATTTCATTTGATAAAGTTTTCAAAAATTTATCAAATGCTGGATGTCATTATATGGAGCACTAATTTCAAGTGGAGCTTCATTCCAGTACATACTTCATTGAGTACTTCATTCCACGTAGGTACTTACCACAACAAAACAATTGGTGAGAAAGCTTTTACAGCTTTGGCCAGGCACCTTTGGTATCTTTCTGAGCAGTTGGTGGCTTTAGCGTTTTTCGATGCTCGACTATAAAAACTAAAGAACAAAAATGATCGAGAATCTCTAACGCCAGCAGCTGCCCAATGTTCCGCGCCGTAAAGAAATATCTAAAAAAACTGTTTTGAATTTGGAAAATTTTGTTACCGAAAGGACATACTCCTTATTCGATGTCCTCCACGATGAAGCGAAAAGTAAATTTTAAGAATTACTAAAAATACATCCCAAATAGTGGCAAGATGATTCGTTGAACTTCGTAAGCTTTGATCTAATATGAGGGTTGTCAACGACACTGTATAACGAGGCATTAGCTTGATTCAAAAATATAACCAGTCGCTTACCAAGGACGCATAACAAAAGTAGTTCATTCTCCGTTTGGTGGCTAATCATAGAAAACAACTTCCTGAACCAAAGGAAGCATCTCTTATCTTACAATTATTACTTTCGTATATGTTAACTTTGACTTAGTATTCAAAACTTTAATATAGGGCAACCTTTAAATATCTTTTTTTTGAAAAGTGCTTTTGTGTACTAGTCATTTATATATCAAAGAACAAAAATAAAGTTGTGGAGAAAAAATATTTAATTTTTTTTTGCGGACAACCCTAATATATGTCAGCGACAAGTTACAAACACCCTAAAAACAAAAAAATATTCTTTTTAATTATAAATGAAATTATTTGCTAATATTTTGAAGGCATTTCGAGATATAATTTGTTAAAAATACTAGTGTCATTTTTAGAACCAATCAGGTACTGTCCATCAACATGTTAATAACATATTTTTCGTACTTCGAGGACTGAAGTACGAAGTACTTTCCCCATATAACACACCCATATGACAGGGACTGAAGTGTCACTTTTTGTCCTTCCGGTATTAAATATTGACGGAAATCCCAGAAGTATAAAATTACAAACAAAAGAATGTAATAGGTGTTGTATTGATTTTATATTTAAATTCATGTTACAGTTCATCATATTGACCAGTCTTTCCTGGGTGAATGCAGCACTTGACCTACTTCGGCTGCTATATTATCACTATCAGATACACCTTCTTCACTCATAATCGAGCTCATGGCAATAGCAATTACAATGTCTCCAAATTAATCTTGTCATAACGCAACATTACTGTGGTTACTTGTGAATCTCCCATTATTCCCCTCGCATTATGCTTAATAATTATCTATATATATATATATATATATATAATATATATATATATATATATATATATATATATCTATAAAGGTTTCTGTGCTTTTTTATATTATATATACGTTTCTAGGTATATAAGGTACGAAAAATATCGTATATACCATGCGACTGAAGTACTTTTGATCCCTCAGGTAAATTATGTACATAAACTTTACCTTAGAAGTTAAAAGTACTACTTCAGTCCCGCGGTATATAATATACTATTTTGTAATTATAGTCATTGCATGTGAAAGAGTGACTGCAACTGCATTATTGAACAACATTTCTCCCTAAAAGCATGATATTCTGTGTAACATTAGAGAGTGCTTCACTTACAACTAAGTAATTGATGAGGTAGGCAATTTCCAATCCCACTAATCTGGTGTTCGCAGTGGCCTGCGTGTACAAAGGCAAACTTCCTCCAGCCCAGTCCACTAGGATCACGTTTACGTCGTTGGATTTTAAAAGTTCGTCTCGCATGTCTCTCACCTGAAATAAAAGGTGTTACGTTAGGGGAAATTCCATACCATAATAGTATAATATTCAACGAGCAATTAATGAGGCAATATTTACGCAGAGCGACGTTTACGTTGCGAGCCGAGGGCAAAAAGGTTTAGCGGATGCTACCAATGAATTAACATCAATTAGGTAGTAGGTATTAGGTAGTAGGTATACATCAATTTCTGGCCGACCAAATTTTAGCAGCAACAAAACTTCTAAAATACAACAGGAATTATTAAGATAGGTATCTAGAATATTGGCCAGTAGAAATAGGAAAAAAAACATCGTTTTTGAGAAAAGTCTATATACAAAAAAGAAATTTGGCCGTTTTTTAATATCTCGTTCTCGCGTAAGTTAGATTTTAACAAGCATTTTAACTTATCAATGTATAGGTATCAAGAAATAACAACTGTAAAAAAAGTTGTATATTTATTAGGTAATTAACTCAGTAATACAGAAAAACCTAGATATTTCGTAAACAATTTCATGGTCATGACCAAACAGAATGAATCGAATTGAAAAATAACATGAACGTGAGTGACAGGGACTGGTGAAATTATAGAGAGATTAATACCTACTCAACTTTTGACAAATGGTATAGGTAGTAAGTAGGTATATATAAAAATCTGATAATTACACACACTTTTCGTATGCGAATTAAAATTTTGTTTTAATTAGCGGAAATGAAAGTAGTAAAAGGAGTGACGGATATCTAGTATTTTGGTGTAGGATTGTTATTTTTACTTTCATATGCATATTATACTATCATATTACAAGAAAGTAGTGTAATTCTAACAGGGCATGGCAATGGAAGTAGCAATATAATGATGAGTATGAGGTGTTTTCTTTAGAAAACTACCAATTTTGAAAAAACTCAAAATAAAAAAAGTTGTAGATTGAAGCCATCTTTGCATATCAAATTTTTAAATAAATAAATAAATGTCGACGAATTAAAAAGGTCTGATGAAAAATATTATAGAATGGGGTACCAAGCACCCTTCTAGCAATATCTCAGCGTTACAAAAACTGTCACAAACTGTTGTTTTATTAATGCAAGTTGTCCGCAAAATCTCATTCTGCGAACAAATGTTACGAGATAATAAATATTATATGAATAGTTATATATGAATATTTTTTATTCATATATAAAAAAAATATTGTTGCCAAACTACAGTGGGAAAAAACTAATTATTTCAAAAACTCGTAATATTTGGGGTTCATTTGATTCGATGTTTGTACCTATATAAAAATTTTTAAAAATAAAAAATCATTTGCTGAAAATTGTAATACCTAGGTACATAAAATTTAAATACTTCGTTTTCCTGATTTGTAGAAAAATCAAAATATGGATTGTGTGAAAACATTCGGTATTCGGTATGACAAATTGAAAAAAATATACTATGGCTTTATTAGTTAGGACGATTGAAAAAGAAATAACTTTTTTATCTAAAATACAGTTTTCACTTTTTTCATTTAAAAAGTTTTAGACCACGAAAAAATACCGTAAAATACAATTTCATATACCTAGTCATATGATTAACAAAACCCACCATGCTTTACCTGGTTCTACGCAGAAAAAGTAACGACAATCATTTCTAAACAGACAATGTAAGAATGCACTTTAGTTTGTTGTTATAGTTTTAAAGAGTATTTTTTTTATTAGGAACAATGTTATTTAATGAAGTACAAGACATTGTAGAATGACAGATGAGTGCAATAATAGTGAAAAACTCTGAATTTTATACGTTTAAAAACAATCCAGTAGGTTGTAATGGTGTGACAGCTTGTCACTTTCATAGCTTGCCAGGTCTAAATAACCAACTATGAAATGAACTTTACAAAACCAGTTGAGTAAAATTTTGCTTTTCGTAACTGGTTGTGAAAAGTAAGACGTTTCCTAACGTCAAAGGGTTTTGAAAAGTGTCACATATATGCCAAAATTAGAAAAGAATATGCACACTAGTGCATGAATAGGAGAAATAAAGAAAAACGCTAGAAAAATAAATTAAAACTGATGTCAATGAAGTAAATATTCTATGATACGACTGCCCTGTTTGTTGTTTTGTTGTTCTTTTCTCGATTTGATATTTGATTTTTATCGGTAACGCCATTATCATGAGCTAGGAGCTAGATCTTCCAACCAAATTTCTAACAACCGAATTCGTTGTAACTCGGTAATCCTAGATATTTCCTAATCCGATATTTCGTTTTCATCGATGATTAACTTTATTCTATCATTTTTGCCTATGTGTTTTTTTTTCTCTTCTTTCATAGTAGGTATACACAATATTACGAATTTCTGATTTAACTCCATCATGAACATCATTCGTTTTCAACTTACGTCTGTTCAGGGCCGGTTTTAGACCATTTGGTGCACTGCGCACTACCTAAATTTGCGCCCCTAGTAGATAAATATTCACTAAATAAAATATTAAAGTCCGTGGTACACGTCATTTTCATATTCCTTGTATTTTGAAATTCGACGGCATTTTGTCTTGTTTCACTAAAATGAAGTAATGTGTCTTTTATATTAGTTTCGATTTCATATATGGTAAGTATTTTGTTAAATTCAAATATTGGATATTTATTTGAAGAAGCTTATCTCTTTGGAAATGTTAGAGTTTGTTTCTTTCGATTGTGCCCGATTTTCTCAATGATGAAAAAATTATAAATCGTTCACAAACATCATTTATTCGCTGCTGTAATCCGAAATTCTGACCAGACAGAAGTACTGCTGGCATGATCATATCAATGCTGGCATGATCATTTTATTATGCTTGACCTCTGCAATTCTGCATGTCTAATTGTAAATCATTCAAAGATTTGATTACAGCTTCTTCCATTTCAGAGGCTTTTTGTGCCCAATGTGACCAATACAATTCAATTGTGATAAATAAATTCTACAAAAATGGTTTTGGAAAGATACGAGACATGTTTACGAGACCTTTACCATTATCTATTTTTTTTTCAAGATTATAAGTTCAAACAGCAATTAAACTAAGAGTGTCCATGTAATTTCCTGAAATAGTTTGTCCAATATGTCCATTATAATGAACAATCATTAACATTATTTAATTATTTTGTTGCCCCGTTTTTTTTTTGGCCCACTATTCGATTTCGCTCCTGGGCAGTTGCCCATTGTGCTCTGTGGTTAATCCGGCCCTGCGTCTATTGCGTGTTTTTTCTGGAGTACTAAGAGGTTTACCAGATGAGACTCTTCCTTTATACGGGTAAAACTCTTTTTAAACTTCTTAAACTTAAAAAATTGAAGAAGTTTAAAAACTTCAATTCTTAAACTTATTTTTAAAGCATTAGCAATTCTCTGATGGACGGAAGATAATCGTAGCAAGGGTCCATTATTATCTGTTTCCCTCCTGAAGTATTATATGATGTTTATTATTAATTGTCGGCTCTGTTTTTCAATAGTACAGTTAGACATTATTGAAAATATATGAATAGGTAATAAGTAGAACTATCAATTTGGCTTTAAATTTGTCTTTTAAAATAATAAATCGTTTTCAAACATTTTTACTGATACTGTTTCCGAAAAATCTAAGAGCGTTAGTGCTTAACATGGCCGAAATTGTATTGTTCTCTGAGTCGTCAGTCGTTTATTGCATCAACATACGTCGCGTGCTGATGCTCCTAGAAATTGTCTAAAAACAACAAACGTAACGCGAAAATTGCTGCATACACACGCCAAGATAGCTGAAAGAGACTATATAATATATCATGTAGGTATTTATTATTTTATATGTGTAAAAGAAAGTCGAGTAGAGTACCTACACCAGATTTAAGATTATTTGGCTTGTGAATGTGATGCAAATATATAGGCTCCAGGCAAATATGTGCGATGGATTAATTTCTTGAGATCATATTCACACTTTCACTTAAATCTGTACGTACTCAGAAGAATACCTAGTAAAATTACGCATTCTTATGCATTCAATGTATATTAATATATTAATAATAAAAATATGAAAAAAAGAGAGATAATGAAATAATTTTTAATACTATCTTCAGGCTTCAATAAATAATATTATATAATATAAAGTAGTGTCTTATAACAATATAAATATCTACCGAATTATTATTATTTATTTGCTTATGGAGTTTTAGTTTTTAGTTCAGCTAGTTTAGCTACTGGCATTGTTCTGTTATTACCTACTTTACTATTCGATTTCGAACAGTAAATTAGAATTGAACAAAAAAAAACAGATTTTCCACAAATGGAGAGATAGAAACTTTAAATACACAGGGTGGTCCAGTTTATAATACATTAATTTTAAGAGGTGATAGACAATCGAAAATGAAGGGGACTTTCCCCAGAAAATTTATTTCCAATGGGACTAATAACGGAGATACAGCCCTTCAAAGTTGGGAAAAAATAATCGTTTTATTCGCATAACTTTTGAACCGTTAAACCGATTTTATTCAAATTTTAAGCAAAGATTACTAAAATAAGTCTCCGTCGAATGGTTATAACGTGTTCCGTCAAAATTTTTCAGGAGCGTAGATAATGGGAAGTGCCACCTTTTTTCCCCACCTATTTTTTACACCACTGGTTATTTTTTTTAAATTGCTCACATTTTTGGATTCCGGATTTAATTTAGGAAAAAACGTTATACCTGCAAATTTTCGATTAGAGGCTTCGTTTTCGAGATATTTGTGAAAATTTGAAAACATGACGCTGAAGTCATGTTTTTAAGTTTTAAAAAACTTTCGGCAGGTTGAATTTGATTTGAAATGAAGCTAGCACATTTTCAAGGTGCAATACTTCGGATTTTAATACATTTAAACCATTTCCTATAGTAAACCATGTCTTTCGAAATTTTCTGGGACGCATTTGATTAAAAAATGTCCAGAGGCGTAGATAATGGGAGATGGAAGATGGCTACCCTTTAACTCCTTATTTTTGACTCCCCAAATTAGGTTTGAAAATAAATTATATTTTTAAATTTAGAAAAAAAATAAAAAATAGTTATTGCTGTAGAATTCTGATTAGATTAACTTTATTACGTTTGTATCACAATTTATAACATTTTACTGAACCAACAGTTTTCAAAGAATACAACGAAAGGTTTTTTAATAACCATAATAATACCATAATGGACCGGCAGCCTAGGGGACAAATTAATGAAGAAAATGCCATAATCAGAGCTTTTAATAACAATCCTCGGCTAAGTTCACGTAGAGCCTTGCAGTTGAGAAAATCTAAATCTAAAATATTGCGTGTTCTTCATAAGGATAATCAAAGACCATATCATTTATAACCAGTGCAAAATTTACTTTCTGGTGATGAAAATCGTCGTCTTACCTTCTGCAACTGGATACTGCATTCTGTTCAAGAAAATCCACAGTTCGTACATAAGATTTTATGGACTGATGAGTCCTGTTTCACAAGAACGGGAGTATTCAATCACCATAATTCTTACATTTGGGCTCAAGAAATCCCTAGAGGTATTCGAATTAGGTCCTTTCAACACGAATTTAGTGTTAACGTATAGCTTGGGCTAATCAACGGTTATATTTGTGGTCCATTTTTCTTACCACCTCGACTGAACTCTGTGCTTTTCCTTGACTTTTTAACAAATAACTTGTACGACCTGTTTGATGATATACCCGTCGAAGTACGCCATAATAGTTGGTTCCAAATGGATGGTGCTCCAGCGCATTTTGGACGACAGGTGAGGGACTGGATGAATGAAAATTATCCGGAAAGACGGATAGGGCGTATCACGAATAACGATCCACCTGAAGTAGGAAGAGGGCCAGTGGCTTGGCCAGCAAGGTCATCTGATATAACCCCATTAGATTTTGATGCATGGGGCTATTTAAAGGATGTTGTATACGCAACAACAATTGACACAAGGGAAGAGTTGATTGAACGAATTCAACAAGCATGCCACCAATTAAGTCAAAATCGACATCAAATATTGGCAGCAATCAATTCAATTACCAAAAGATGCCAAAAATGTATTGAGGCAGGAGGATTGCACTGAAAATATGTTGTAAATAATTATTGTTATTAATAGGTTATTGTATTATTATGGTTATTAAAAAACCTTTCGTTGTATTCTTTGAAAACTGTTGGTTCAGTAAAATGTTATAAATTGTGATACAAACGTAATAAAGTTAATCTAATCAGAATTCTACAGCAATAATTATTTTTTATTTTTTCTCTAAATTTAAAAATATAATTTATTTTCAAACCTAATTTGGGGAGTCAAAAATAAGGAGTTAAAGGGTAGCCATCTTCCATCTCCCATTATCTACGCCTCTGGACATTTTTTAATCAAATGCGTCCCAGCAAATTTCGAAAGACATGGTTTACTACAGGAAACAGTTTAAATGTGTTAAAATCCGAAGTATTGCACCTTGAAAATGTGTTAGCTTCATTTCAAATCAAATTCAACCTGCCGAAAGTTTTAAAACTTAAAAACAGGACTTCAGCGTCATGTTTTCAAATTTTCACAAATATCTCGAAAACGAAGCCTCTAATCGAAAATTTTCAAGTATAACGTTTTTTCCTAAATTAAATTTGGAATCCAAAAATGTGAGCAATTTAAAAAATAACCAGTGGTGTAAAAAATGGGTGGGGAAAAAAGATGGCACCTCCCATTATCTACGCTCCTGAAAAATTTTGACGGAACGCGTTATTACCTTTCGACAGAGACTTATTTTAGTAATCTTTGGTTAAAATTTGCATAAAATCGGTTGAACGGTTCAAAAGTTATGCGAGTAAAACGATTATTTTTTCCCAACTTTGAAGGGCTGTATCTCCGTTATTAGTCCCATTGGAAATAAATTTTCTGGGGAAAGTCCCCTTCATTTTCGATTGTCTATCACCTCCTAAAATTAATGTATTATAAACTGGACCACCCTGTATATCGGCATTGTAGCATATTTGAGATCAATAAAAGAATCACACCTTTCTATCCATGTAAAGAAATGTAGTTAAGATTAACTATGCTGACCTATTTCAGATAAACTTTCCTCTACTTACGTACTAACACTGCCATTTTCACTATACGATTTCCATTAACTTAAAAACGACAAAAAAGTATACCTGTGGTCTGTGGTACATAATAATAAAAAGACAAAACATAAGTTTCTAGCAGACAAAAGAATGTAAATATTTATTGTCCTCGTGAAAGGTGAAACATTGTTGATCAACAATTCAGTTGGTTTACCAGTAGCGTAGCTGACAGGGAATGTTCACAGGATGTTCACTTTGCTCGATGATAAATAAATGTCAAAGGCGCAGTTTCTTAACACGTTGACTGCCACGCCTGACTCGAGAAAATGGGTCCGGGACGCCACGATATGAAAATCAAAATATTGAATAAAAATATTTTGGAAAACATTGTTTTTTTACATTTTGTCCTATACCGTAAACTGGGATTACTTTGCTACACTTTTAAAAGTAATTTTAAGAATTGCATAAACATAAATTAAAAATCGATAGAAATAAATTTTCTTTTGCATGGTACTTGTATATGCGATCTAATAAAATTTAAATACATGGTTGACTTACTTGATATTACCTGTAACCTATTTTTTTTGTGTTAAAAAGTGGAGCAAAGTTTCCCATAGGTCGGGATTACTTTGCTCCAATCGAAAATTTGCATTATAACTACTGTATTTCAAGAAGTGGAGCAAAGTTAATTGGGCAATTTATTAAATTTACTCCAAGGATCACATCTGTGCAAATAATGAATTTAAAAAATAATCTTAGTAATTTTTTTATTACAAAATAAGTAATAGCATGTTATATTCATAAAAAAAACTAAAAATATATTGTATGAAACATATAAAAATAACAAACAGAATGTCAAGAATCAATTAAAAAACGATATTAATTCCGGGACAGAGAAAGTACCCCCTTTTAGAAACTTGCTTCGGGGGATTAATTGAGCCTAAGACATCGGGCCGTGAGTAATTTAACCCATCCCTTTTTGAAGGCCGAATGGCATCTTCATCAATGGCCACATCTTGAGGGACTTTTCCATCGAATTAATGGTAACGTTTTCATCATCAAAAGCAACAATTTGACCAGGGTATAATTGTCCTTCATATGAAAATACCACAAAACGTCCTACCTCCCTGACTACATCTGCAAAGTTGTTAGATTAAGATGTTTTGCTTTCTAAAAAATTCACAAATTGGTTTTCTTTTTCTTCTTCTCTGGCAAGCTCTTGGAAATTTATGTCATCTGAAGAGTTGTCTTCAAAAACCATGTCGTTCTCTCGTATACAGTGAGAAGCAGTGGGCTGGTCTAGAAGAATCTCTTCATCTTCAGTAACGACAATATCTTCAGTAACTAAGCGCTCATCGGCACAAACACTTTTTCCAGCTGGAATGTTAATTTTTTTTCTGCGGTGCTTTATAATGCTAGTAACTTCAGACCTTCTTGCCTCAAGCATTTTAAGAAACTCTGACTGAACTATACCTGGATCACAAGTACTTCTGGGAATACGACTTAAAACTTCTTCAATATTCAAAGGAAATATACCGCATTTCCGAAAACCAGCTTTTAAATTGGCTTCCGCTTGTGGTGCAATAATATCAATTACCTTTGATAACAATGATGGAAAGTTCTCTTTCTGAATATTTATATTTCTTATACCTTCGGAAGTGTTCTTCCAGTCTGATAAGACGTTTCGCCACGCTATTTTTAAGGGCCGGAAAAATGCCACATCCAGTGGCTGTGTTAAGTGGGTACTGTTGGGTGGAAGACAAATTAAGTGTATTTCGTTATCGCGACACAGTTGGAGAGCATGTACAGTTATATGTGAAGACAGGTTATCACAAATTATAACTTTTTTCCCTTCTAGTTTTTTTATTCTAGGTATCATCTGAGATTGGAGCCAGTCCGTGAATATATTTGCATCAAACCATCCAGAGGAACTAACATTGTAACGGCACCCTTTGGGTCCATTCTCCCATGTAGTCCATATGTTAGTAGCACGATAAATTACGTATGGCGGCAATAATTCTCCAGCAGCATTTCCGCAAAACATTACGGAAAAGGATGTTTTTGAAGCATTTCGAATAAGCTCTGGATATTTAATGCCTCTCCTAACAGGGACTTTAATTCTTCCCAGGGTCGTCTGTTACATTCGTTTCATCGAAGTTCCACAAATTTGTGGGAGGCACGTCCTTTATTTCCTTTGCCAAATTTTCAAAAAAGCTTTTTATCATACCCTCATCCACTGATGCTCGTGTGCGTTTGACGTTTTCTGCAAAACGTACGGAAATTTCGGGATGCCTAGTTATAAAAGCTGTTATCCAGTCTTGCCCAGGTAAATTGTTGTGAAATATTTTCACTTCCCTTCAGCAACGATTTAAATAATTCTTTATAATATGTCGCAATTCTCTTGAGTCTATAGGGAACCCATACTCGCCCAAAGAAATCAAGCACTTAACAAAACATCGTTCTTCATCGGAAGTGAATATAGGTTGTTTTCCTGGTTTTCTTGTATGTTTTTTTTTAGTTTATTTATAATTGTTCTCCTTGGTATCTTATATTTTTCTTCAGCTTTTCTATGTGAAATTTCACCTCTTCTGATTTCGTCCAAGCATTTTTGCAAGGTTTCAGTTGTGTAATCTGCATATCGTCTTGCCCCCGCTTTCCGTTTATATGTTCTTGGCATTTCTGTAATAAAAAAAGCACGTTCTTATGGTAGTTACAACCAGAGATAATATAAATAACAGCTATAAAAACCAATAATATCTACTTTGTTATAAAACATGTTAAAACATGTTAAAAATGACCCGATCAGACATAAAAAATAAAACTATATTATTTATCATTTATGAAAGATAATTTCATGTAAAATATTGTAATAAAAGGACAAATAAACTAGTACATAAATACTTAGGTGGACAGAAATGAACAGAAATTGTTGCACTCACCAAATTTTGCAGGTAAGGAAACAGGCCTTTTTCTTGTCGCCACTTTAATGGCCCGTTGTTTACTTGGAAGACACTTAGGACGATCATGCGCACGTTAATCCTAACTGCGCAGGCAACCTTCAAAACACTGTAGTGTGTTTGATTGTAAACGCATTGAGGCTAAGTGTGAAAATAAAATTAAAAATCTTTTTGATAATAGTGCAAAGTAACACCTACGAGCGCAAAGTAACCCCAGTTTACGGTATATCACTTTTTTTTGGAAAAAAAACACCTTTGGGTTGGGCGTGGTTGGTCGTGGTTGGGCGTCTCCTAACAAAATTTTACTTGTGGCGCCCAATTACGAGATAACTCGTGATCGCACAATAGCTGCCCAGCGCGCGCTTCGTGTTATGGCCTGTTTAGTATCTAGTAGGTTGCGCAGGTGTACACATGTGCGTCTTTTACGAGGCTTAATTTGCGATTTCATGATAGTTACTTTGTTTTTTGTGTAAAAAAATTTCCAGATAATGCCCAATTTGTTGTGTTATACCATATCCAAAAAGAATAAACGAATACGTTTTCTGATGCCCACATATTATTTACTAACCTTTAACAGGCGCCCCGAGTCTAAAATCTCCTTGCATATCCAACGAGTTAACTCGTTCTGGGCGCCACAAAAGAGTCCTTCAAAAACGAGATAACTCGTGGTGGGCGGCTAACAACAAACGGCCAACCACGAGTTATCTCGTGCATGGCAGTCAACGTGTTAAGTCAATATGACGTGGACGCAAAGAAATAATTGCAGTAATACAGGATACATCCGGATATGGTTAGTGTTGTGACTTACCCAATTCGACAACGGAGTATCAATAAATCCATGTATAATGAACTTCAATTTCTTCTTAATATCCAAATTAGATTTTTCAATTGACTGATTATTCGCTCTTACAAACTGACCCTGAAACCAATGTCCGTTTATTGCTTTAGTTTATGTCGCTAATATACCTTTGTACGTACCTCACTTGGGTTCAGGCGTGTGTACAATATAAATCTAGTATTTATCACAGATCTTGGCAAGGGAAACACATTAAATGGCCTGTTGATCAAGTGATACCAGGACCTGGTGATATTGAGACATCCCAGCTCGTCGTAGCATCTGCTCTCATTTTCAACTGCAAAAGAAATAACCGCATGGTTAATTATTTCATAACAAATGTATAAATTAAGTAGAAAGCATTTTAGTATTGAAAATACTTCGGGGCGCGTGTATATGGGAGTCGTCTTTAACAAAACGATCGTGACATGCGACATGCTTTTCTGTCCAGTCAGCAAGGACTACGATTAGATCACAATTTGCTGTGTTTTCGATAGTTCTGTTTGTTTAAAATATATCAATAGCTTATTAATTAGAATGTTTATGTTTCTAACACGCATAAAATACTCTAATATTATCTGCTTCGCTCCCCGAACGGACACCGGCAGCTACCATAGGCGTACACTTTATTCAACAGTCGGAAGTTAAGTAGTAAGTAGGCACTCATCAGCACAGTTGCTAAATTGATTCAATATAAATTTATTATAAAGTAGGTAAGTATATGTAAAATTTACTTGTGAATAATTGGAAAAAAAACATTGTTAATAATTTTAACAGTTTTTGGTAGGTGCGACATACAACTAATTATAATATATAAAATGAATAACAAAAAACTGTTAAAACATTTAAAATTTCTCTGCAGTATTGACTGTACAGGACGTACCTCTTCAACAACACTCATGGTTACGTCACTGTTTGAAGCAGCAAAATTAAATTAATAATAAACTTTTGAGACAAATGTACCGCCAAATTTCAATAAATCACTTCGCTTAGGGGATAATAAATAACGAAATTTCGATTACCCCTTCAGGCAAGTTTTGCCTGAAGTTTTCTCCCAGCGACTATTTCAATTGGGCATAATCAATGCTAAATGCTTCATTTTCAGTATATGACCATCCTAACGGCTTCTACCGGCCGTCAACACAAATCGATAAAAATTGTTATTGTGACAAATCAGAACTGTGTAACAAATCAAGTACTGTACTACAACTACAGTAAACAAAAAGTTGTGTATGGTATTTTCAAAACGCCTAAGACACTTGAGTAGGATGCAAGGTCTGTGATTTTTTTTCAAATTATATTATAAATGACGACACCCAAAGGAGTGTCGAAAGGAACCTATTTTCGACGCTACTTTTGTTGACTGGTTACTATGATATTAAAAAAAAATCAATGTCAAGTCCCACTAGCAGAATTTGCGGCATCGCCTTGAATGGAATTTCTAGTAGTAAAGACGTCAAAAATGACAAGATGATGTTGCAGTTGCTCTTCGCAACTGCTGATCGGGCCTAGAATAATTAAATTGACTTAATTAATAATATATCCAGCACTACTTCAGTGGGGCTTGGATAAACTACTGCCGCACCTGGTTGGGATGTTTAGGATGCTTAGCACACCTCTATATCCCAATGACATAGAGAGAAGTAAAAGTATTGTTCATACCAAAAGCAGGGAGGATGGACTATTCGACCCCCAAAGCATACCGTCCTATTAGTATAACTTCATTTCTACTGAAGACAATGGAGAAGCTATGTGAGCGATATCTGAGGGATGTAACATTGACTAACAATCCGGTGCACCCCAACCAACATGCATACACGCCAGGAAAATCCACCGATACTGCCCTCCATGTGGTAGCAAGTCGGATTGAGAAATCCCTGGATCATAAGGAATCCACCCTGGGTGTCTTCATAGATATAGAGGGTGCGTTTGACAAGACCACCTTTCCTAAAATCACAGCGGCCCTAACACATAGGAACGTTCCTAATACTGTGAGCAGCTGGATATCCAACATGCTCTCTAAAAGAGCAGTACAAATCAGTGCAGGAGACACTGTCATAAGAGGACTGGTTGCGAAAGGCTGTCCGCAGGGAGGTGTTTTATCACCACTGCTATGGAATCTGGTTCTTGACAGCCTCCTAAACCACCTCAACGTGGAAGGATTCTACACAATTGCATACGCAGATGACTTAACGATACTGCTTAATGGAAAATTCGAAGGAGCTCTCTGTCAAAGAATGCAGATGGCCCTAAGAATAATCGAAAATTGGTGTGAGGAGTATGCCCTATCCGTCAACCCCAGGAAGACGGAAATGGTACTCTTTACAAGGAAAAGAAAACTGGAGCCAATGAGAGCACCTGTTCTCCTAAACACAGCACTAAATTTTGCACCACAGGTGAAATACTTGGGGGTAACTTGATGCTAAATTAAACTGGAATCTTCACCTCGAAAGAAGAATAAATAAGTCCTACATATCATACGAGCAGTGTCGCAGGACAGTAGGGAAAACCTGGGGAATGAAACCCAGGGTGGTCCTGTGGATTTACACTGCTATCATAAGACCAATGTTGGCCTATGGAGCTGTTGTCTGGTGGCCCAAGAGTCAACAAATAACAGCAAAACTCAAGCTAGGCCAGGTACAAAGAGTTGCCTGTCTGAGCATAACCGGAGCCATGCGAACAACACCAACGAGAGCAATGGAGATAATGCTGTGTCTTCCACCACTAGACCTACATCTAGAAGAAGTGGCTCTGACTACCATGACTCGCCTTAAATCTGTTGGCATACTACCAAATGCAAGCTGTGGCCAAACCAGAAGCCGCCTGTGGACTGAGGCTGTCAGAAAGATACCCCTTTTACAGGCATGTGCAGATGGTATTCCGCCTCGGCTTGTCTTTGATAAACCTTACACCATACACACTACTGGTGAAGACGAGGCCGGCGTTGAAGGTGTAAACTATGTCTTCACGGACGGATCAAAGAAAAAGGATGGAGCAGGCCGTGGTATATATTCCAGGAATCTGCGACTCCGATGCAGCTGGACTATGGATAAAAATGCCAGTGTAGTACAAACAGAACTCGCTGGTATAACCATAGCCGCACAAGAGATTGCTCGCAGAGAAATAACGGGCAAGACAATAAGAATCTGCACAGATAGTAGACAATCACTACTGGCCCTGAAAAATTATAAAATAACTAAAGGATCAACATGGGAATGTCACCAAGCACTTGTGAGAGCATGTCAGATGAACATAACATCTGCCTGTGCTGGGTCAAAGGACACTCACAATGCAACGGCAATATAGAAGCTGACAAACTGGCCAAGAAGGCGGCCAACCTGAGTATCCTTGGGCCTGGTCCTTCAAGTACGCTACCAGTTGCAGCGAAACTTCAATTAATAAAGGAAAACACCCACATAAAATTTAAGACGTTATGGGATGAAACAAGTAGCTGTCAGCTGGCCAGAAATCTCTTGAGATATCCCAGCGAAGAGATGGCGAGGAACTATCTGGCAATGTCCAGGGGTAAACTGCGATTTGTTACAGGAATCCTAACCGGACACTGCCGGGTAAGGAAACACCTCTATAGCATGAGACAAAGTGACACACCCATCTGCAGAGGATGTGAACAAGAAGATGAAACGATCGAGCATGTACTTTGCGAATGTCCCGCCGTGTCATCGACCAGAGAATCCATATTGGGGGAACGTTGGCCTTCTATGGCCAATTTGAGGGAAATGCCCCTGGGCAACATCATCACCTTTTGTACAACATTGGGCTGGTCGATGACCTAGGGAGACATTTCCCTCACGGAGGAAGCACAAGGGGCCCAATGGGGCCTAAGTGCAGCGGATCTCGATCCGCACTCCGGACATATTCCAGATTCCAGAAATTAATGACTTTCATTAAAAAAAACCGCAAGTTTTGCAAACCGCGCACTCGCAAGTTTTGCAAGCCAATATTTTAGTGAAATAAGCTGATAATGAGGCTGATGTTTGCTGATAGTTGAAACAGCAATAGCACAATTCAACTATCTTGACTTCCTCCAACATCTGCTTTTCAACATTTATATCGTGTATACTATCAAGTTTGAGTGTGGATAGGTAATCAACTGGACCCAGAAGATTGATGTTGGAAATCAATAGATAATACTTTGGAGCCAATGCAAATTTTCCTACCACCTGCTGCAGAAAAACTCTTAACATCATTTTTTGCAATTGCAAAAAGGGTCGTAGTATAAACTATGGCTAAAAAAAGTCTGATAATTCTGTCTCCAGTATGTACCAAATGTCAATGCCAGTTTTGCTCCAATATTTAATCAAGTATAACAGATGAGGATTCTTATGATATCAATAAAGAGACAACTAATGAATCTTTCTTCTTAGACCAATTTACAGATATTCAGCAAGAAGAGGAAAGCGAAGAAGACATTACTGTTGAAGTAGCATATGAATATTATCAGATTATCAGATTGTCAGCCCCTTTACCCCATTACCCTCAGAGGGGGTGGAAATATATTTTTTTCCGGGAGATCCATGAATATGTCTGCGCCGATTTTACATACGGTCATACATCATATAATAATATGATGTATTCTCATATATGTATTATCTGCGTACGGTGAAACTTGCAATAATACGCAGATAGACATTGAACCAGATAATCCTACAGAGGAGTCTAGAGAGAATTCAGATCATGTTGACGACCTTTTGAATTATGTACCAGAAATTAACACAGTGATTCTGACACAGAAAAGACGATGAAAATGAAGATTATGAAGGGTGTGTAAACTGTCTAAAGGACAATATTCGAAGTTCCTTTCGTGGTTCACTTGATATTCTTGTACTTAACTGCCGATTTGATTTTTTTTTACTTAATGCTGTTGAGTCGGAAAGGTCCCGCACTGACTTTTTCACTGTTTTTTAATTAAAAGTTAGGGGTATGACGACACTCCTAAAAGATAGGTTTCCTAAACACTTGGCATGGGCATTAGCGTTTATCTCAAAAAAAAATTAATGGAGCGGAATTTTAGGGAGGGCTAAATTGTACTGACAAACCAGCTAAAAAGTCTTTTCGGCTCCCAATCAAACAGTATTAAATCAAACAAAAAATTAAATCGGCAGTTAACGGGATCAGTGGTCCATCGAATCACGAATGGAAATTTGCAAGTTTTTTCGCCGTTCAGACCTTTTGCAGGAAAAAAGTACATAGTGACTGAACTGAATGTTAATTACTTATTTTTAACTTAATATTATAAACCGTTGTGTCATTTTTCTGAAAAAAGACAAGAACAAAATTCAAAAAGGGTTTTATAAAAGAAACATAAGATAACAAATTTTCACAAAACTCTAAAATACTGGGTGTGTGGTTAACGCAGTGCACAAGATAAAAGTTGATTTATAAAACAGGGATGTGTCTAACACCTTGTATAAGAATTTCTTTTCTAACTCTAACTGTCCCGAAACAAATTTTGACGAATATTTAATATCATAGAAATGTATGACACTTGATACTGCCATTTGATACTTACATGGCAACCAAGGAAGGTTAACCTCGATCTTATCCGATCTGGCCCAGTTAAACGAGTCTAATATCCCGGCACTGACAATCCTTGACAATAAAAAAACGGCACTCAGCACTTGCACATATGACAGTCCCATTATCCTTTTCTAGGACAATTTGTAGCAAAACGTATACACATAGAGACACTTGTATTTCACCACCGCCTATTTAGTATTTAAGACTTGACTTGGCACGTAGGTTGCTCATTAGTTTACACGCGAACATGCTCGGCACCTGAAAAGGAAGAAAAATCATTAAAACATATTAATTAGCTACCTAAACCTGAGTACAATTATAATGGATGAAGGTCGAATAAGAATGTAGAATTGTGGCGTAAATAAGTATGAATGGAGGATGATTATATTACATAATAATTCGAATCAAATCATATACATCATATCATACTGATTTTTTTAAATGTTGAAAATAAACAAAATTTTTTCAGCCAGTATGTGAGTAATCTGAAATAATAAATATTATACAAAATTATATATATATGTATATATATATATATATATATATATATATATATATATATATATATATATATATATATATATATATATATATATATATACATATATATATATATATATATATATATATATATATATATATATA
>CAXKVY010003967.1:0-15000 GCA_964058915.1 Tetropium fuscum | reverse complement strand
AGTAGTAAAATAAAATAATAATTTTAATATTAGCCACTAAAAGTAACTACTTAGTTTCCCGTAATTTATTTCGCATAAAATAGATATTCCATCAGTCAATACCATATGCGTTGGCACTAATTAACTGCTACTGGATATTAGATATAATAATTATGATAATACAGTACTGTTCCAGAGGTTAAATATTTAGGAACATTATGCTTAATTTCAAGTCTGCAGCCACCAGCTATTTCAAATTTATTTGCAAAACACTAAACAGGTTAACATTTCTTTCTCCTATCAAGAGTTATTTTACATACTTTCCTACGCTTCTTTTGTTTGTTTGCAATCCACTGCATTAAGCAAAAAGTAGGTCAGTTCGTTCTAATTTATACAAAAGTACAAAAGATGGTTTTTCTGGTACATTTTGCTACCCTGAATAAAGTCTGAAAAGTTTCCTAGGTGGATTTAACAGCGCTGTAAAGACCTGAAATTGAGCTCCAAAATGAATTTTCGTGAATATCACGGTTTTTCTTAATTCTACGACAAAATAGACTGGTGTAATAATAATCTAAAGAAATCTCTGAAAAATATAGTAATTCGAGCAGTAAAAATTACGATCTTTCTTCATATCTTCCCCAGTAAAAATACCACGGATTTTTATAGTATATAGGACAATAGGTAAAAGACAATATCTAGATGTTTTCTAATTCATAGTTACATACCAATCACCAATCTGATGCACAATCCTAAAAATATCTAAAAGTTATTAATAAAGGCAAAATGTGTAAGTATAACTAAACAACTGGGATGTTCCATTACACATTTATATCATAAGTTTAAATAAGAAAACATTTTTCACACGTCACAGAACTCGTAAATCTGCAACGGTTTGTCAATTGTAATGATTATCCCTTACAAGAGGCCCGGAGATGAAACCGATAATGCTGCAAAATAGTTATATTGTGAAATTATGCTTTCATTACAAATTCTTCTTGGTAGTAAGAACAGACAATAGATAACGAGTCTTATACTTTAAAATATTATAATATATGTTTATAAAATATATTTTATGAAAACTAAAAATATAGAAGAGAAATATAGAAGAGAAAAATATAGAGAGAGTAGAATGAACCTTTGTTTATATTTAGAAATTTATTGAGAAATTAAAAAAATATTTTTTTTCATTCTTTCTTTGCATTGAGTTAATTGAAAAACGGCTCAAAATTTTTCATATATTCCTATTACAAAAAATACTTATAATTACAAGGAGAATATCCGCAACAAAATATAGGCTGTTCCCTTTAAGGAAATGTATGTTTGGAACGCCACGAATTTCTGGACCACCTGTATTTTCAAAAATCAAAATTCATGATATACTAGACAACTTTTGCAATTAACTTTAGTTTTTAACTTAGGTCTTTTGATATAAGGTAGTGATCTTACGTGGACCAGCCTGAACAACGAATATTTTAGTAAGTATATAGTAGGCCAGTCATGTAGTACATTAAAATCGCAAACTAACGGCTACTTCTGATTTTTTAATATGTTGTTAGGACCACTACTAGTGGTGTATATCCAAGTTTGCAGGTTTGCAGGTCTGTGAAACTTCGTAGCACTCGAAAAACCGCGCAATTTTCGCACTTTTCGTTATTTTCTATCTAATGCGTTTTCTAACTATGCGTTTGTTCATAAAACATTTTATTGCGTATTTGAAAGTAGATTAAGTTTGCTACAATTTGAGACCAGAACCAGTTCTATAGGTATAATATAGGTATAATATTTAATATATTAAGATGCCTTTCCCTCAAAAAATTGGCATTTTTCTAAATAAGTGAAATTTTAACATTTGGTCTTTTTTACCGGTACTTTTTTTTACCGGTTTTACCGGTAAAGTAATAGGGGAACATACAGCGAATGTAATTAGCTTTAATTTAAGCATATAATGACGTCGGTAGGCATACAATTTTTCCAAAAAACTGAAACCCATATATATATCGACAAGAAATAGATATTTAGCCTATTAATAATATATCTACAATACAATTCAACATTGAACTTGAATGTAATCGGGGACAAAAGTTGTACAAACCTTAAAATTTCACTTTTTTGGAAAAATTGCCAATTTTTGAAGGGCTGTATCTATTATACCTACAGAGCTGGTCTCAAATTGTAGCAAATTTAATCTACTTTAAAAACCCAGTAACATGTTTTATGCACAAACGCATTCGAAGCTTTCGAAGCTGCAGACTTGGATTTACACTACTGGTAGTGCCAAAACACTTTCACTTCGCTCGACGCGCGTTTCGCCAACCAAGTTGGCATCATCCGGAGACGATTAAAACTGATACTGGTAGTGGTCCTAACGACATCACATAACAAGAAATCAGAACTAGCCGTTAATTTCCGATTTTAGCGATTTCTACTGTACTATTTGACTGGCCTATAGAACAATAAAACGAAAAAAAACCTGATGATTTTATTCATGGACAAACGACGATTTAATGACAATTTAAATGGACGATTTATGGACAAACTATTTTCATGCATTTTAGAAATCTCAATAAATAATAATATACATTAAGTAAATTGCGTAATAATTTAATTAAGTATTAAATAACAGGCAACAAAAAAGTTCTACTTTCTTCAGCTATAAGTAATATAAACTGTGCAGAGCAGCAGATAACTGTTAAATGTAACTACTGTATTTTTTAGAGCATTCATGATTAATGACTTAATAATAATTGCATTTTGTATTTGGGGAACAAATTGGAGAAATTTTGATTTTTAAGGTCTCGCGCCTTAAGTTGAAAGTTACAAATTTGTACGTTCAAAATGTTGTCTTCGAAAAATGGGTTTTGTGAAACACAATTTTCTTTTTTAATGCAATATTATTATATTGTACCTATATATATATATATAATATTATACTAAATAATTATACAATTATATAACTTGCCCAAGTACATGTTTATATACTTTTCAGATAGGTGGGCATTCTTCTATCCTTTAAAGCTGCAAACTTATCGCTAGAAATTTTGACTAAATTCGTAAGTCTGTATTCTGTCACCGAGTTACGCAGGTACGTTTTAATTCCTTTTAAACGCGAAAAATTTCGTCCAACCGAAACACTAGTAAAGGGAATCCTTACGATTAAGCAATAGTTATTTGTGTACCAAGGCACTAAAGTTGAACTTTATATCAGAAATGTGGATTTTAATTCCAGATGCCCGTAGGGCCCGGCGACTAAATCACATGACGGATACAAAGAAACTTTGGTATCTAGGTACACATTATCGGTTTTTTTTTAAATCGAGAAATCATTGAATAGAAAAATAGATTTTTTTAAGTTACAAAATCACGCCACAAAATTAAACTGCAAAGCGGTACTGTAAAGCATTTGTTCTGTGTTAATTTTACATGTATCTCTCCGCTTACTTGAAAAAAGCGTAAAACAATGGATTAAAAGAAAGAGGTTTGATAAAACAGGTGATGTTAACCTTTTGTGGAGGGCGAAAAAAAAATAATTGGAGCTCCAGGAGAAGGCATATTGATAATAAATGGTCGTAGGAATTGGATCGAGAAAAATTAATGATACATTTCGCAACCAAACAAGAGTTTTAGTCTCAAATCGCACGATAAGAAGAACGATTAATCGCAACAACTTAAGGTAAGTTGTCTACAAAAGTGAATCGTGTATTTGGCCTACCTATAACATGGAAGTGTAGGGGCTGTGTGTAAGTGACATCAAAAGCTTGAAAATGTAGGGACTTTTATTACCAATGAAATTTCCAAAAAAGTTCTGAAACCCGTATTTATATTGCATATTACTCAGAAGATATATGCATCTCAAATTACATTAAAATTTTGAATGATTCCAACCTATTGGCCTAAAATTTTAGGAATATGCACATCCGAGTCTTTAACCTGTAATATTTGCTTACTCGATAAACGCATTCAGTGTAACCTATTGTTTATCGATCATTATTATATTCTAGATAGGTATGCCATTATGCTAGTATGCTACCTGCAATCGATTTCTGGTAATTATAGTATGACACAAGACTGTAACGATTCAATCGTTCTGAGGATCCAGATCCAGAGAATATATCCGAAGCGCTACTAACCACACGAGGTAGTGAACAAATTAATTCAATTGAAACTGTATAAGGCGTATGTTTGTCTTTCAGAGTATCACTGCAAGAAACATGCGACAAGAATTGACAAATTGACAGTCCAAATTTGTACGACCTCGAGAGTTTACCTGCACCCATATGTTAAGTAGCGAGTGTATGTACTTATAATTCGTTAACATACCCATATGATTGATTAGCTATTTCTCATTTGCCTGAATTTATTTCAATAGACAGGCACAGGGTCAAACTAATTAGGTATATTATGACACATATAACTCAACAACTTTAACTCACCACTATAAATTTCTCGCAAATTGATACTACTTTTTTCCCGAACCTTATGGTCCGATTTGTATGAACTGCTTTTTTGCAAAGTAGGTTGGTTCCTAATCAATGTTCTGCAAGGCATCCGCCATTGTCAAAATGAAAAGTACTGGGTTCTCGGATTGAACCGCGT
The DNA here is from genome assembly GCA_964058915.1 of Tetropium fuscum. Lineage (NCBI taxonomy): Eukaryota > Metazoa > Arthropoda > Insecta > Coleoptera > Cerambycidae > Tetropium > Tetropium fuscum. The sequence continues at coordinate 10,428 of CAXKVY010003967.1, read as the reverse complement.
ATGTGATTATTAAAGTCTGTGACTTCAATAATACTGTCACACGTGGTTCAACCCGAGAGCCTAGTACTTATTTACATTTTAAGCAAATGTCAGCAAATGATTATTTGTTAAAGTTACTCTCACTGATTAATATCTCTTCGGAAACTACTTATTAAAAGTTCGTTTTGTTCGAGTGTTCTTAAATTTGAAAGATGAATCGCGCAAGAAATTTATAGGTGAAGGAGGCAATAACAGCATCAATTTCCAGTTGTCAAAACTTCGAAATAGCGATATACTTCCAAATTATTGAAACAGGTTCTGACAAATTTGGATTTTAATAAAATATTTAGCTTTACACATATTAACGTTTTTTTTTCAAAAAACACATAATACAACGAAGAAAAATATGTCATGACATAATTCATTGTTTTGCATATATGACTGTAATTTTGTTTCTGTGATTAGTCAACTTGCGGCATAGGTGGTGGACCAAACAAATCATCGAAATGTCGCCTTCTTAAGCAGCCGTGATCAGCAGAGAAATCATTACTCACCGGAAGTACAGTTCGAAGATTGTTTTTTTGCCAGAAATTATCTACATTGAACTGTTAATGATTGGAAAATTATTTGTACTCAGATGAAACGAGGGATAGTATCAATTCCCCTGATGGTATGCGAGTTGTAATATCATTTCATTGGTCCATTTTCGTGGAGGTTCTGTAACGTTTTGAGGAATCTGATAACGGACGCACAGTTAGTCCCTATATGTATTAGGTCTATTACTGCATATTCCTTTTGTGGCACCCAACTGTTTATACATGTAAGATAAGGCAATTCTAAAATATTTTTGAATTTATATAAACACATCAACTTTGTTATATGAACCATTAAACTTTATTGTTTATATAAATCACCCAATTTTAACGTTTTTGGATTCTTCATCTCAAGGTTACTTCATTAATACAACCCTACTACTCATATTCTTGACTGTTTTTGAGTTAGTTTATCAAGAAAGCTAATTCATAGAAATTAATGATTTTGGACATCTCCCTAATGTCAACAGTCTGTTTTGAAAAAATACATGACGATCAAAGGTATTTAAATTGTGAAAAACTACAAAATCTTGTTGTTTTTCGCCTAGCATACTTATATGAAAATGTATCTTACTAACCCTAAAAATGTTACTGAAAAATGTTACCTACCCCTTGGGCCGGTAAACTCATAACACAATTTTATAATTTTTCACATTCAGGACACCTTCGATTGTCATTTGCATACTTTGACGCCGCTTCACACAATTTTTCATTAAATATCAATTTATTGTCAATATTGTCAATATTGATTAAGTCATATAGAAAGGAAATGAGACGTTCACGGGTTTTCATTGGAGGAATCGGTCAATATGAAACTTTTTGTAGAGAATTGAATTTCCCATGCCTTACTTAAAAAATTTGAAAAATAATTTTTTATGCCGAAAATGTTGAAACAAAAGGAAAAAAGGCCAAAATTTAGATTTTTTGGAAAATTTTACTTTTTTCCCTATAATTTTTTCGGGTCAGAGTATAGGCATTGCTTCATAGAAAAAAAGCAGACAAAATTTCCTTTAAAATGTTGGGTCGAAATTTTTTGGGTTAAAAATTGACCGAAATATGGCTACTCAAACATAGCTTATTTTTTCGATTTTTTTACCTCTTACAGAGATATTGTTTTCTTTCTCATTTTGTTGAAAAAAATATTATTTTATTCAATGAAAACATTCTAAACTATTCAAACTATTCAATAAAACTAATCAAACAAATGTATGTTCAATAACATTTTCAAACTGCATATCGGTATCATCATCTATATCTTCAATAAATTCGTCTTTTGCGATAGCGCCAAATAAGTAATTTGCAATTTTCTGCAACCACATTTTCCATGGCAACCTGTAGTGCAACCACAAGCCACTTTTTTTAGCAAAATCTCTGGCGCAGGAAGTGCTGTTTTGCTAATCACAACTAATCCATAGCTATAATTTTTCCAACCCCAGTTCAGAGGGTATAAGTGAGTTCCTTGCCACTGCGGGATTTGGAAATAAGTTCTTAAGCCATGCTGTTTGATGGCATCATGTGTTGGTGGTAATTGCGCCAGAGAAAAAAATTTGGGCTGCTTTTTGATATTTTGTAAAAATTCTGGAAGCGAAAGTTGGTTAGGGCCATATTAAACTTTTCCCCATACAAAGAAACTGCAATATATTCTGATGCAGAACTTATTTCTTCTTCAGTTACATTGGCACGTAAAAACGTGTCCATTTGTATTTGTAGCTGTATGGCAATGCTTACCTATGTCTGGGCCTAAAAAAGTTATTGACAAAAAAGCAAAATTTTGCAAAATCTCCAATTTGCACTCTCTTTTTTAATTTAATAGCAATCCGAGATTTTTTCTTCTTAAATGACCCATTGACCGATTTCTGCGATAAAAACCCGTGAACGTCTGAATTCCTTATTACCCTGTTTTTTAGTACATAATCAATAGCCTAAAAATTTGAAATCACAACAAACCACAAAAGTGTAAAGCAACAATAAATTGTGATTAATCGTAATTCTACTATGAATTTTTCAATATTTTTGTTATATTTAATGCTACTAATGTGTCACACATACAGAAAACGTATTAGTAGCCCTTAGCTATATACTAATGCTCATTGTGACACAATATACTACACTTAAATAAAAATTAAGATTCTGCAAAAGGTGTCACAACACACAGTGGGTACTAATTACTAATGCACAGTCTAAAAAATATGGCATAATTCGATGTGACCGTGAACTTTTTGCAATAATTGTTTCTGTTTCAACACAGCCAGACATGCTTCTTTTTCTTTACGAATTATTTCTTATATATGAATAAAAATGTGTACATATTTTGTGTGTGCACCTTACATGAAGAAGATATACAGAGATACCTAGAAACATAAAGAAAGTTAAATATTTTTTTAATCGAGTTGAAAATGTTATTGGGGGTTTTATCACGAGTACTTAAAAATTTGTTTTCATATACTTTTTCATATACTAAAAGTCTAAATCTGAGTACGCAAAATGATTTTTTTTGTCGGCCATCTTCAAAAAATATGAAAATTTTAAAAAATTATGAGTAGTAAAAGAAAAATTGTTCCCACGTTCATATTTATATTGAGCTGTACCTAATTTATCCTATGGCTTAAATATGTATGTATAATTTTCAAATTGCAACAAAAAATTGTATGCATTAATGGCATGTCATACATTTATCAATATACACGATAAAGGAATAGAAAAAAATGAATGATGAAGTAGCTCTCAATGCTTTGCAGAGCACTCTTTGTAGCTTTGTACTTGAACTTGAGTAGTTATATTTCAATTCCGGTCATGACATTAGAAGTATGAAGAAATTCGTTATAGGTCATTGTATTTTAAGGATGCGGCAATGGCGCATAATATGGTAATTAGTAACTTACAGGTACTTGTTTTATTGTACATTTTAGTTCACTTTTTCATTTATATTGTTGTAGATAAAGTAGTATATAATTAGCCACACAAGTGGCTAAAGAGTTTTACAAATTAGTATCATAACTGTTATTTAATGATATAGTAAGGACAGAAAAATCTATTAGACTTTTCACAAAAACCTTAAAAACGGACCAAAACAAATTTGTAAGATAAAATGGAGAGCCTAGAAAGTCTTAGACTTGTCCTAGATTCTTCGCAGACAGCGGCAATTGAGCCGGCTAATACTAGGTTTTCGAAATGAATTCCGCATGACGATCATACATATTTAAATAGCTTCGAATGATGTATATGAAAGTATATGATTTTTTTTCCAAAAAGTAGTTAAATATTGATTTATATGGAAATAAAGTTATTTATATTGCTTTCCTATTTTCTGTCTTACTCTTATTCGTAAAATGCAATACCAGGTCGAAATAAAAAGCAAGAGACACAAATAATGAATACAGTAACTAGGTAAAACAATTTTGTGGCAAAGTTAAGAAAAAATCTAAAAATTATTGTAGCTGATATTTAAAATGGCGAATGCGCCGAGATTATAATGGAACAATAGCTATTTCTGTAACCAGTTGGGAAAACTTGTGTACTATTGTACACTATTGTGTACTATTGTACTATTTTGTGTAACGAGCAGATTTCTGTGGAACTAGCACTAGCGAGTACCGCAAAAGGATGCGAGTTACACCAAATAGTGTTCCCCAATGTATTTCATACAAGATTTTTTCTAATTTTAACCAATTTTATATTTTATGAGAAGAAAACTCTGAATTTTATACGTTTAAAAAAAATGCAGTAGGTTGTAACGGTGTGACAGCTTGTCACTTTCATAGCTTGTCAGGTCTAAATAACCTACTATGAAATGAACTTTACAAAACCAGTTGCGTAATATTTTACTTTTCGTAACTGGTTGTGAAAAGTAAGACGTTTCCTAACGTCAAAGGGTTTTGAATAGTGGCACTTTATATGTCAAAATCAGAAAAAATAAAATTCACATACTGTTTATTCATTACATGTCATTTACATTTTTAACATACAAGTTTAACGTAATTTTTAACCTATTTTTAAAATAGATACGTCTTTATGACTTTGTGTATGTATATCATTTAATTTGTACTATCGAATTCTTACCAAAATAAATAAATCAACAACAAAAGAAATTCCATATAGATATAATATTTATAGAACCCGTTAGAGGTTTTTACCTGGATTTTCGTATATTTTTTTTTTATTGAATTTTCCATATTTTTTTTAGTGTCATAGGCTAGTGGCTTGATAATTCTATGAAATCAAGTACGAGTTACTTCATCTAGAATACAATTTTCATATCCCAGCAGTGGAAATAAGAGATACCAGTTAGAGGTTATTTTTCGCCGTCTGACAACTGTACTATTATACAAAATTAAGAATATCAAATATATCAAATCAAATGTAATTAAAATATTACCTTAAAAGTTCGTCAACGGTGTCAACACGATGTATCTTCACTACGAATTGAGGGCGAACACACTGATCTAAAACTGCTGCTGGTCATCGGCCACCAAGGAATTCTCGCCAGATTCTCCTTGCCGAAGAAGTCACTTAACAACGATACTGACCTGGTCTACCGCACGTGAGCTGGCGTAAACAGACACTGACTGCATACTGAGTGTATTTGTCCACAATACACTATTTAATTCAAGTCCGTGTCGTCGCTGCCTAACCGATACAGATGGCGATGCCTCCCATCCCTGTATAAACCTTTCTACAGGTGAGGCATAAGGCATTCACATTACACAAGGTAGTTCGTACCAGCGCTGGTTATGCAAGGAAAGGAAATTCTAGAGGAAAGCTTTCTCTGAGGCGAACCAACAGACGACTACCTCGTTCTGCTGATCTTAGATTGTGCACAACTGGTGCGGCGCGAACACGCTTTACCGGTGTATGGGCCAAGGACTACATCCAATGCTATTCCAAAATACAGAGAAGAATTTATCTCCGAAAAATTGTTTTGTAAGTTAAGAAAAACTCTGGGATATATTACACATAAATGGACATTTTCCATGGTGTATACTAGGAGTAACCTAAATTCTTGTAATGAATATATCATCATTCATTGTCTGCCTACTTTTCATGACCCTATTTTCATGAGTCCTATATACACCGTGTTGTTGATGCTTAATGCTTGGCTTCTACCTTTTCATACTTAAATCGGGAAATTTTTGGTTACAAAAATTAGCATGTTCTACGACTAGGCTGTTCATCATATCGCTCTATTAATGGAAGGGCTGTTTTATTTTTCTGTGCCAGTTTTCGTTAAATGTGAGTAAGAATTAATGGCCTAGGTTATTTTACTATTAGGTATAGGTATTTACTGTTATATTTTAATATACTAATTTAAAAATAAATACCTATACAGAAAATAGTGTACAAATGTGAATCTAATAATGTTTACCAGAAAACTTCTTAACTTTGGCTACATTATTAATACCAGTCAACTTGAACGATGTCCTCGAACGATCAAGTTTCTATGTCCTTTAAGCAGTTCTATATTATCTTTGAAGTTATATCTGTTTTGTTTAATTTTCATTCATTTAATTAGTTTCGAAATATTGTTTCTATGTATTTTAAATTAAATTTGAGTTCAAATTGAGGGTAAATTGAATACGAAAGCAAACATTTAACTTCAATGTTAGTGTTTCTGTTTATTTTATTTTACTTATAAAATTTATCAATGACTTGTTAATCCAGATATATCAGATTTTTTACTATTTTGTGTTGTAAAAATTAATTTTATTGATTAATAGATCAGTAGCTTCATCTATAGGATGTAAATCCAGTCATCGTTCTCGATTTAATTTTCCTTTTATCCTTGCGGTATCATCTCTCTAAATTCGACAGAAACAATTGTATTTCTTACTGCTTGAAGTCGTAAAATAATTCCTCAATTAAAAGTAGGTTCATTACATATGAAATATACAAATACTATAATGCAAATACATGTCTTAATAGACTTTTTGCACTCATGTGTCAAAAAATTAATCTCTCTTGTTATTCTGCAGTAACGTTCGACGTGCAAAAATATAATTTATTTTTCACTCATATAGTGATTCTTTTTTATTTCAGATATAGGCACGTACAAAAGTATCTTGATAGGTATGAGAAAGCAACCGTGAGAGATGTGAAGGAGCTTTGTGCCATCCCCATAACCTATTCCATGTACTTGCATGTCTTTAGCATTTCCTAGTATTTGTTACTTCTATTACATAACATTCGTAACATAATTCAGAGGCGCCATCGAGAGCCAACATCACATGTTTGTAGCTCGAATAACTCAAGAGGTCGTTCCGGTACACAGACGAATGGATTGAATTGGTAATTTGAAAGTGCAGGTGACCTAACGTTCAATATGAACACGTGTATAACGTAATAGTCAATAAAGCGCTTTTTCAAAATATCAGACATGATTTATATCACGCACCGCATCAGCGTGAACAGTTTCAAGTCGCCATTTTCACTTTTTTTCTCGAAATGCGCACAATAATAGACGAAGACGGATGCATGGCTAGTTATAACTTACATATTAACTATTAGTAAGTTTTTGTTTTCGTTAACTATTATTTTATTACTGGATGCTGTTGCATATATATATATATATATATATATATATATATATATATATATATATATATATATATATATATATATATATATATATACAGGGTGAGTCAGTTTTTTGTTGTTATATATTGTTGTTGTTATGTATTGTTGTTGTTGTTATATATATACTGCTCTGAAGATCCTCAATAAAGGTGAAAATTGGATTTTATTCGAATTTTCCAAGAAACAATTAATACATAAAACCAACAAATGATTTTAGTTTTGACTAAGCAAGCAATTTCTGTATCACTCCCTCTTTGAATGCTTCAGAACTCTATTGTATATATAATTCAATATTCTCCAGCATATATTTGGAGAAAGTAGTTGTTTTTCAATAGGTTCAACAAGATTTTATGCATATTAAAGTTTAACATATTCTGGATAACTGTATGCCTAATGCTTTTATATATAATATGTTCAAATAGAACAAATATAAATAGTAGAATAGGTTTGTGTATTCTAAGAATTTGAGTTCCGTCAAAAACTAATGTCATAAAACGTCACTGCAAGTGTTGGAGTATTAATATTTTAAATTAAAGTATAAATGATCAATGAAACAAATCGTACACTGCTCTGAAGATCCTCAATAAAGGTGAAGGAACTAGTACAACTTCTAAGTGGTTCACTTCCGTGTGTATGTCCAGATATAGCACTGGTAAGTGTATCTTCCTTCTTATTCGTCTATTTGCTTATTTCTCTATGTAATGAAATGCTACAAACCCAAGATTACTTTTTACAAAACAAATATGGATAGCAAAGAACTTCAAAGCTATATATATATATATATATATATATATATATATATATATATATATATATATATATATATATATATATATATATATATATATATATATACGCGAAGATTAGTACTGACTGAGTTGGGGGAAAGAACTGAAGTGAAGTCTTTTTTCTTTTCAAGCTTTGGAATCTATTTTATTCTTCTTCAGGAAGACTACAATAAATAACACTAATAATAACAAGGTACTTATCGAACGCGAGGTTTGTTAAGGAAGAAATAATAAAATTGTTGCATTGACAAGTTATCACAAAATTTTATGCTTTTTTTAACATCCTTTAACATTTTAACATGTTTTTTAAATATAAGTGCATGAAATTTTGCGAAGACTTGTCTGTGTACTTTTATAGTATCTTATAAAAGCCAGCACAAAATTTTGTGCACCTATACGTACCTTTATTATCAGTATTATTGACTTATTAGTTCATATGTACCAGTATCACTCGAAATCATGCCAACAAATCTTTACAATTAGGTACTTACTATTTTATATTTTAAGATGCATTTTATTATAGCTTGGCAATATAATAATATTCTATATACTTTAAGTCTTAACATGCCTGTATACTATTTGCTTGCTATTTTATAAAAATCATCTTTATATAATAATTTATTCTATAATTGTAAATTTTGCTTATTAAGTTTCGTAAGACTATTGTTTTCTTTTTAAAATATATATAATTTTGCTATTCTTTGCTATTCATGCTATTATTTGCCATTGTTCTTTGCTATTCATATTTATTATGTGAAAAGAAATCTTGGGTTTGTAGCAATTTATGACAGAGAAATAATCAAATACATAGATGAATAATCAGGAATACACACTTATATACAGTGTCCGCCATAAAGTTGGAACCATATGAGATTTTTTTATAATATTAGAGTTTGAAAAAAGACTGTTGATGGCAATCACTTCTGCTTCCAAAATAACTTAAAACGCATTACAATAACTTAAAACGCAATACAAATTTGACAGCTAACATCTGCCAACTGTCAAATTTTTTGATTTTCCAAAAAAATCCTTAGAAAATAGTAATATTGTTAATATTCCGAAAAATTTCACTAAGAAATTATGTTCCTAATGCCGATTTTGAGCGAAAAATTTTGATATTCAAAAAATTTAATATTCTCGAAGTTTTTGATTCACTCCCGTAACTAACTGATCTGAAAACATTCAAAATGCTTCAAAGCAGTATAAGGTCTACCATTGCAATGCATACTGTGATAATAATACTCCTAGGTTGGTTTTGAGGATTATTGATATTCTTAATCGAAAAAAGGTAAGTACTGTCTGGAATTTTTCAATTTCCAAAAAAATCACCCATTGTTTTACAACTGTTTTTTATTAAACTTTATTTTGTTAGTATAAAAATGGTTTTAATTACAATTTGGCTATCTTATAAAAGGTGATTCTTTTCTCACTCACACAGAGTCTATTTGCAAGTTCAATAATGACTTGGCAAGAAACTGGAACCTACTGATTGGGGTTGGATGAAAAGAATAGAAGGAGATCTTCAACCCTTGACAACCTTATATCAACCTGACCCAGCTGCCATCCTTTCAACCATATTCTGTAGCTGCATCAAAGACTGTGGTTCTCGTTGTAAATGTCGCAAGGCAGGGCATTGCCTTCCAGTTGAATACGACAATTTAGTATATGAAGATGACCCGGATAGACCACCATGACACCATCTAGTGAACTGTTAGACCCAATACATTCAATTTACTGTAAATGTATTCAAATCATCGACATGAAATCATATATCTATTAATATTGTACTGAACAAGACTGTAATTCATGTTTTCATTGTTTAGGTAGAACATGAAAATGCAGCATATGAGGACGACTCCGAAGCCTTCATGGACCCCCGTGACCCACCCCCTCATTTAATGAAGTGTTGGATCTAATATATTCAATTTACTTTTAGTTTTCTTCAAATCACAAGACTAATTCTGTTTTAAATAAAGCGGATAAAGCACATTTTTTGAAATTATGTTTCTTTTCCCTAGTGGAATTGAACATATAAATCAATAAAATACCTTGAACGAATTAGTTCCCTTTTCCCCTGTTTTTTTTTGACATAGTCAATATACTATATAAACTTTTACAATACATCAAAATACTGATCTCTAACTTTGCTTTTATTTCTTTTAAAATATAAGAAATGTGTACATCTGCAGTTTCTGAATAAAATTAAGTAAAACAGTGAGCTAGAAAATAATGTGTTATTAAATGGGTCTGACAATTTGACATAACAAATGGTATTCATTCAAATCACTCGGAGTAATTTCCACCAACAGCAAAACACTTTCACTTCGCTCGACGCGCGTTTCTCCAACCAAGTTGGCATCATCCGGAGACGATTGAAACTAATCTTAAACTACAAAATCTGCCATATTTATACTATTTTTGACGTCACTAATGATATCACCGTGAAATTTACGCGTGACTAATCACGCTTCAATAATCGGTTGCTAAGCAACGCGTAA
>CAXKVY010003966.1:0-32905 GCA_964058915.1 Tetropium fuscum | reverse complement strand
ACAAATATCTATGAAATAGGTAATGGTAATTATCTAATTTAGGTTTTGTTTTCTAAAAATGTGTCTATTTAAAACTATGTTAATCTACCTAACACCTGATCTATTAGTTATATAAATATATAATGTAATTGATTAAAAAAACGCTAGTTCGTTAAATAACATCAAACAAAGCTCTTCATGTAAAAGATCGCCATTGAAAACCATCTCTTATTATGATGAAACCTATATATTATGTATCATGTAGTTATAATCTAACTACAGTAGCTTTTAATTTACTGCTATCGGAATATAGTCGGTTGTCAGCAACTTTCACTCTTATGCCTATGCAGATATTTAAATTTTCCAGTTTTACAGCGTCAGAATATCGTATAATAAAAGTTTAAATTAAAAAAATATTGATAGAGGCTTACGTACTTTGTCGATTAAGCTTACGGTGGAGTCTGATTTGATGGCAAAGGTACCGCATATTTTTTCTCCAAATTCTAATTAGGAGACGGATATTTGACGAGACCTATAGATAAACGTAAATGTTGAATTTACAGCATTTCGTTTGGTTTTTTAACGCTATCGTTATTATAATTCAATGTTTTTACAATTTGCTGACGCAAAATAAATGAGATTTAAATGGGTGTATACCTAATTAGCCAGTAGGCATGGGTTTTAGGTGGAAATAAATGGTAGTAAGCTGCACTTAATTTTATCATATTTATTAATTTATATATTTATTCATTAACATTATATAATTAACAAGTTCCTAAAGTAAAAGTATTTGTTCAAAGTTTTGATATTTATATGAAAAAGAATGAACATTTATTTGCCATATATAATATTTATAAAATATTAGATACACAAAATTTACTAATTTACAGCTGCAATTTACAATTGATTGATTCAAATCAGCTGATATTTTTGTTGCTTTTATGTTCGATGTAGAAATGTTGCACTACAATACTTGGTTCTGGTTCGTCACTTAGCATTCCATCTATTCCATCGCCATTTTCAATACTAGCAATAATTACAGTTTGAATACTTCTTTCTACTCTCAAGATCTTTCGTTGTTTCACTCTTACTTTTTAGCAATTGAAAAAACACTTTTCCCTCATAAATAGTGGTTTAACTCAAAATTTTGACTGTGATCTACCAATACCAGAAATATCCTGACACAAGCTTATAAACAAGACAAGAGAAAGATACATTTCATCTACCTCAGTATTATTTGAAGAGACTTATCCCCACTTAGAATGTTTCCGACGCTGGTGTTCCTAAACTAAAAGTAACAGAACGTTCAACTCAATATGAAGATGAAAGATAGACTTCTGATTGCCATAAATTTTAAAAAATATTTATGAAATTTAAAATTTTGTCAAACAGGTCAAAAAATTAATTATATAATCCTTTTTCATATTAAAGATCCACCATATGGAATTTGTTTATAATATGAATTAATAAATAATACATTCTGTCTAATAAATAATACATGTCTGTCACAGTTTTGGCGGAAATTACGTCAGATTTATTTTTTGTGAACCAACAGACCTGTACCTAAATACACTTAGAAATAATTTATACACGAAAATGTAAGGAAGACAAAAAAATTTATGTTTTTAAATAGTTTTTTTGACTTATTTAGTTGAAAATAAAGCGTTTTTGGCTTTATAATTTGCCGTTTACATAGAAAATTTGATTGTACAACAATCGTATTATGTGTGTATACTAAAAATACATTGTTTCTGAGTTACAGTTAAATGACTTAAATGTAGAAAAAATTAATCTCTTCTCCAAATCCAAGCCTGAATTTATTAGCACTTGGTGGATGTATCATTTTTCAGGTACAATTGAATATATTAAACAATAAAATACCTTAAACGAATTAATTTTTACCCCTGCTTTTTTCGAGATAGTCAATAGAATAGACTGTAATAGACGCTTCATATACGGCAGTTTTTGTCTTTTTCTGGAACATTTTATAACATTTACAAGTATTAAGAGAATATATTATACTCATAACATCAATCTGACTATCATAACATATTTCAAAAAATCAAAAATATAAAAATCCTTTCGAATATAAAATCCAAGAATACAGCGTTTCTTATTACGTTCTATCATATTCTAAAATATATGGTTGCTTATATTTCTGAATATGTACGTCCCTAGCGAGTTGCTGAGTTCTCTCTATAGGCTCATACGTATCATCGGCATCATGTTGAGATTTTATATTTCAGGCCATCTTTTATCATTTTCAGTTCACGCTTCTCTGTCATCCCATACATATGGCTTAACAGAAAATTAATCAAGTTAGTTTCGGTATACGATAATCATTCGACCAAACCATGTCAGTGACAGTAGTTGGCAGCATACTTTCATTACATGGACATACACAACATTATGGATAAATTTTAATATTTTGTTTTGCTGATGACGGCCCATTCCAAGTTATAGTTTTAAATGTCGCTTTCAGCTACCTTGGCGTGTGCATTGTGCATGTATCAATTTACGCGTTACGTTTATTATTTTTGTGATATTTCTAGGAGCATCAGCATGCAACGTATGTTGATGCAAAAAACGACTGACGTCTCAGAGAGTAAAATATAATTTCGGCCATGTTAAGCAGTAACGCATGATTTTTCGGAAACAGTGTCAGTAAAAATATTTGAAAACAATTTAATTTTAGAAGTCAAATTTAAAGTCACATTGATGGTTCTACATATTAATATATTTTTTCTACGATCATGCAAAAAACAAAATTTTAGTGAACTATATTTATTGCAAAAAACTGCGTCTTTATTGCACTAGTGCAATAAAGTTTTTATTGCACTCATCTGTCATTCAACTACAGTGTTTTGACATAAAGATCATGACATGTCACCTAATGTTATAACATTAATGCCACCTGAATTAAACATTTTTTGGTTTTTGCATGAACGTATAAAAAATATTGTATGCACTCGTACAAAAAGTGTTTACTGCACTGGGCGTGTTGTCCAACTCTTAACGAGGCCTTAAGGCCTCGTTAATCAATTGGACTTGTCGTCTAGTAACTAATTGGAATTGCACAGGACTTGTCGTCTAGTAACTTTTTTTTACAGTACAATAGTAACCACCTGGCACTCGCCAATATAACAATTATACAGATGCTACATTCCAAGAAGCTCTCCGGAATATACGGGCCAATTATCCATTCGGGAAGCACTGGAGTGGTAATAATTTCTAATTTAATAATTTTAAAATATATTTCTACAGATACAATACATTATTTTTAAAACTACATGACAAACATAACCTATCAGCTGGAGCACAAACCGTATTGTCAAGTGAATAAGAGAAGGCTCTTATTGTTCATGTTATTGCTGTGTCAACATATGGTTTTCCTGTCTCAACACAGGATTTGCGATTCATAGTAAAAGCATATATTGACAAAAGAGGAAAGAAAAGTGAGGAATTTGAAAATAATATGCCAGGTACTGAATGGGTCAATTCATTTATGCATCGACAAAAGTGTAATGGCTAATAGAGTTGCACGAATTTATGATGAGACCATCCGCGGGGATGATCCCGGATCTATAAAAGTTTTTATTCGTCGAGGAACGTAGTATCCAGAGCAAATTCGAAATGTCACAAAGGTCTCTACTTCACTAATTATATGCGGAAACGCTACTGGGAAAATTGCACCTGTTTATGTGGTGTACAAATCAAAGAAACTATGGCAGACATAGACAGAAAATGATCCTGAAAAGGGCCGGTATAATAGAACCAAGTCCGGTTGGTTTTTATTCGTCGAGGAACGTAGTATCCAGAGCAAATTCGAAATGTCACAAAGGTCTCTACTTCACTAATTATATGCGGAAACGCTACTGGGAAAATTGCACCTGTTTATGTGGTGTACAAATCAAAGAAACTATGGCAGACATAGACAGAAAATGATCCTGAAAAGGGCCGGTATAATAGAACCAAGTCCGGTTGGTTTTTATTCGTCGAGGAACGTAGTATCCAGAGCAAATTCGAAATGTCACAAAGGTCTCTACTTCACTAATTATATGCGGAAACGCTACTGGGAAAATTGCACCTGTTTATGTGGTGTACAAATCAAAGAAACTATGGCAGACATAGACAGAAAATGATCCTGAAAATGGCCGGTATAATAGAACCAAGTCCGGTTGGTTTCATAGCCAGTATTTTGAGGATTGGTTTATGGATTTTATGTTACCTCTGATTAAAAAGCAAGACGGCAAGAAGATTTTAATTGGAGATAATTTAAGTTCACAATTAAACATTGAAGTGGTAAGACAATGCCAGCTAAATCAAATATCTCTCATAACATTGCCACCAAGGGCTACTCACTTGTTGCAGCCCTTAGATGTAGCTGTCCATGATAGTAGATGCGGAACAATACCTTTTTTGGAACAATACCAAAAAAATAATGGATGTAATGCTCCAAATGGTTGTTCCAAAGTGATGTTCTTCCAGCAGGCTTTAGAAAGTGTGACATATATCCTATAAATCGAACTGAAATCCTAAATAGTGTGCCTGATGAAGTTATGGATACTCGTAATGCAGATATGAAAGAATGCGTGGGCGAGACATTTTTTGGAACAAGTACAGAGAAGGCGTGATGCTACTACTGCATTGCGTCAACGTCAACGACGTAAACGACCTAATGTAACTCCATGAAAAATCATCAGTGCTGCCGATTAAATTCCTAATGTTTTCGGGAAAAATTTACCTTCAATACAGGCATTAATTATGTCTTCTTTAGAAACTAACAACCATCAACCTCTAATAATCCGAAAGTCCGAAAAATCACAAAAAAGGTTTATTCCGTGACGTTCTCGTTAGAAGGAAGTCTGCATATTATTCACACTATTATCTAGTAGTGCCTTTATTATTTAGAACGTCAAATATAGTTTGCTTATTGCTTGTTGTCAAATATGGAGGAGGGTTTCCAGAAAGGAGATTCACATAATTTGCCGAACGTAGACGTGATTATGATATGCGATTTTCTCGCGCCAAATACCGACTTCAAGCAGCCCCAATCCAGTGGTGTGAAAGCTAGTCGGCATAATAAACGGCAATAACAATAACTATCGGCACAGATAACCGGCCCGTCCTAGCTTATAATAGTCACTAACCTTCCTTGCTATAACATCCAGTCTGACGCATGCTGCTGGCATGTGACGTCATTCGCCTAGTCTCGCTCGCGGGAGCATTTTCCTAGCCTCGCTGGGTTGGGGTAATTGCTATTACGAATATCGCAGAAAGTAAATAACTACTATTTTTTTACTTTATATGGGTTTATAATATCCATAGATCTATAATTTTCAGTTTAGAGCAAAATATTGTGGACAGATCTATGGGAATGATTCTCCATCTGCATTCCTGAATGATCTTGTGGTACCTGCCACTAATTCTTAAAGATGAAATATTCTTTTCGGAATTTACAACTTATTGACGATGCTTTCCTCGTTATACCCTTCACCACGCCAGTTGAATTTCACTAGTTCAGTGGGCTTTTAAGTATTGTACTTTATTTGTATAGTTTATTTCAATATAGAATATGTAGACAATAAACTGGATGCTTTAGGAAGGAGCTTTTGCTTAAAATAATTTGAATTTTTATTTTAATTTTATTTCATACACTACCCAAAAGATATAAATTCAGTTACCTACATGGTAGGACTTAAAAAGAAAATAATTCGAAAATAATATAGACCAAAAGTAAAACTGAGAAGGTTGCAATAATATTAATGAGAGATACCAGTATTATGTACAAATACAAGAGTTATCAAACAGAATATAATTTATATTAAACAGAGGGAAAATTATCTCCCTCTATTGATTTAATACTGCAGTTAAATATGTCAATATTATTACTTGCTCTAGGGTAGTAATATACTGAACACTCTATTTAATTCATTATGTACAGTATAAATTACAATCAGTAAAATATTGCAAAAGACTCAATACTACTATAAAATATGATGAGGAAAAATGGGATTTTGGAGCAGTAAAAGTAATATTTAGACAGTATTTCTGTGTTCACTATTGTGATTATAATGGCCAATAAAAATTAATGAAATGTCAGTATGGATCAGCTGGTAATCAATCTGCAAATCTATATGGTAAGAATTAATAAATGGCCAGTATGCAATAATCGACAATAATTTTGAAAATATTCAGTACCCAAATTTGTATTTCGTAACATTAGGTTGTGCTTTATTATTATTTTTGTTATATATTTATAAATATTATTTTTTTTATATATTTTATAAATACTAAAAGATATTGATTTATTACAACTGATCAAAAGTAGCGATGTTTTTAAGTAGGTGTCACATCTGTTTGTTGCAAAATGGGAGAAGGACGAACAAACAAAATTGAAGGAATATTTTCAACATTAATGATTAGAAAGTAATCCAAACTGGTTTGAAGGTGTTTTAAAGCTGGTTTAGTCTACAAATAATGCCTTGGAATATTTCAACAAACCCATCAACCAACAACAAATCTATTTACCATTGTACCAATTTTTAGGGTAATACAGTCACCATACATTTTAAAATTGCGCTGTTTGGAATCTGCGTTCTCCGTCGCTGATCTGAAGCGCCCACCGATGAGCTGAGCTTTTCCTCCCTCCGCTCATCGCTTCTAGAGGGCTGTGATGGTGATTTCCTTGCTAGGTTTATGTTATCGAATGCAGATTCTGCTCTCCTGATAACCTTTATTTTGTTGCATTCTTATTGTTGCCTTGTTACTGCCCTATACGGGAAAAAATCCTGGAAAAAAACCGCTGTCCTACTTTTACTTGTTATGTTGTTGTTATTTAGCCACCTTCCGACCTCTAGTTTTGCATATTTTTGTCTGTGTCTGTGTCTGTTTTGATTTATGGGTTGGGGTTGTGGGGTGGCGTTTGTAATATAGGAAAGGTTTGATAGGGGAGTTTATGTTTCATATGGACGTTGGGGTTGTGTCTTGTGTTCGTTAAGTCTCATGTCAGACTGAAACCATGTACGGCGCGTACATAAAATCTTTGTGCTATTTCTTTGAGGTGTTCATTTAATCTTTGGATGTTACTGATTCCGTGGAGGGTGTTGATGTGTTGAAGAGGACGTCGGACGCATCTTTCATTAGGGTAATTAAAGATGAGAATACTTTGCGAGAGAGATTACATTCATCTCGATTCGCAGTTGTTCTCAAGGAATACATAACACCTGGTCTCTTCAATACACTGCAAAGGCAATGCATGCAGGCTAACTAATGAGGTTTTCCAGGTTTTCCTCATTCCTGTACTGAATAGTTGTTAGAATTTACCAACCTAAGTCGATCCTCGTCGCATATATGCGGCTCGCGAAATATTAATATGCCGCCCCCTGTCCCGCACAAGTCTGTGACTTCTAGGCTAACCATTTGGGTTAGAATGGTTAGCCCAGAGAAAACTTAGGTTTATGGGCCAAAGCTTATCAATGGGCTAGTTAACAAAATATTGTCTGACATGTTAAATCTGAAAGATATGTTTATTTCATTCCTGCTGGCCAAAGTATAGAAATTACATATTTAGAGAAAACTATAAATGCGAGTTGATTCACTTTTGAAGAATTTAAAACTCGTTACGTTCAACATGTGGATTACAACTCTTTGAAACGATTCAAACAAATGGATTGAAGGCACTTGCAATTGCCCAGGATCTTTCAAAAAATTTATTTATAAGCATGTAGTGGGTATTCCAATAAGGTTAAAATATGCAACCCCACCCGCTGAAGCCAAATCGGTTCCCATTGAATCGAAAAGGCGACGTGGCCGACGATGTAGTTAGTGCGTATAATCATAATTATTTTCAGATTATCACCACTATCTACTCCATCATGACATAACGGCAGAGCGTCTTTTCTTTATTTAAGTTGTGTTATATTATTGTTTTATTTTTTCTTTATATGTTTTTGTTTTAAATGTTTTTGTATTTATATGAAATAAATAAATTACCAACCATTTATCATTTAACCTACGCTTTATTAATTTTATCGACTATTTATTATTTTCATAAACCCCTTATTAATTTAACTGAGCATTTTTTATACCGGCCATTTATTATCGTACTGGTTATTTAATTTGTTACCCCTTGCTCCATTGCAGTTTCTGCAAAATTTCAAATAAAGGAGAATCTTTTTGAAAATTACTTGCAAAAGGCAGAGAAAACAGGGCATTTTGTCTGAAGTTCATTCTAGGAATATCAAAGTTTATTTTATCAAGTATTTTAGACATCTATGATGACCGTGTATTGAACTGCATAGAAAAATTAAGTCTACGATAATTCAGATCCAGTATTATCTGGGAAGTGATTAGCTTTTAGAGATGTTCTTAGGAAATCAACAGGCTTAGACAAAACGACAGCACAATCATGTAAGGGAAACGATGGAATTTCAGCAGGACCCATAGTTACTTTTGTTTTAATTCCCTTTAGGGTAGTAGTAACATCGAGTTCAGAAAATTCAGTAAAATGAAGAACGTCGGTGTTTGATTAATACCTATTATCAGCAGGTGTGCTATACGAATCGGAATAATATGCCTCTTGAAAATATTGAGCAAACGCGTCAACTATACTACTAGGATCCGGCAAAATCTATATTCGTTTAGTAAAACTTTGTTTTTCTAAACTTGTTGTTTAATATACTATTATTTGCGGTCTAATTTTTTTCTATTTCGTTAATAATAGGAAACAAAGTTATGATGGTGTGATTACAGTCATGGGAGTCATATTTTTAAATATAGGGTGGGGATGTACTATTAAAAAATATCAAAATCCGTACTATATTCCTTCCATATGTACAAAGTAATTAAATACTATAAAAGTGGAGAATATAACGATATGTTGTTATATTTCGAAGCTTCTAATTGCATATAATATATTCCTAAGTTGGATATTTTCAGCAACATCCGCCTTTCATTCCAATACGACTGGAATGTTCTATTATAATATTTAAATGAAACAAGGTCAGAAGCTATTTCAGAAGATAATAAATATGTAAATATTTGGTATGCTTGCCTGTCAGTAGGCGTAATACAATAGAATTTAATAATATCAGCAGATGTCACAATGCGCTGCATTGCCACTTCGTTTAATTTCAATATACCCTGAAAATATTTCAGTGTCGGGCTCCAAGTAGGAGAAAATTGAAAAATTGATAGTTGCTGCGGGAATCTCGCCCCTTTATATGTATTATTCCGCATTCCGAGAAGCACTTGAAATTTGCTAGAAAGCGATGGTGAAAACTTGACAGAAAGCAGCATTAAAACTGCTCTTAGGGGATAATGTAAATGCCACTTGTATATAGATACAAGATATATTCAAAGCTATTTGTAACTGTTGCTAGTGACGATATACCAGAGAATGTGGCGACGCGTGTTATAAATATGTATCATAAGTCTAGGATTTTGAAGTACGTCCTTATATAGTTTCCAATTTTCATGGGAAAATGAGGAAACATTGAAATCTACTTCATTCCCAAGCAACACATAATTTTGCATTGTAGTTTAATATACGTAAATTCTACTTTCGGGTAGTTTTTTGGTTATTGTACATTTACTAAACGTACAAAACATTTTTTATAAAATATTAGATATACTAGCTTGTTACCGACGTATATTGCAAAAACTGAAGAAAAGTAGAAAATTTCTCGAGATCGAAAACTTTGATTATTCATTGGACAACATCATAAAATACTCAGCAAAAATCAGAACTACCGGATTTAACGCAACCCCCCTTTTCAGCAAGCGACAAACTTTTATTTTGGAAAAATTTTGTTATCTACATGCTGCTACGAAATTGAATTCAAAACATGAGCAAAGTTTTAAAAATAATAATTTTTGAAGTAGATGTAATAAATAGTATTCGAATTATGAATTATTTCAACTGCGTATGAAAGGCGTCATTTCATCGATATTCTGAAAATATTTACATTTTACTAGCGAATTCCGTTCCACTACTTTAACTATTTTCCATATCCACATGCAAAAAATAATCTTGAGCATCTCATCAATTTATTTGATAATTACATATTTTATATCTTATTATCATATTTACTTGTAGAGGCATTGGTTCTCATGTTTTTTGTTATTTCAATAACAATAATATTTTTGTTGCACCCATTTATTCACAATGCGATGGGAACATAAACCCTCAAAAAGATCTTCAGTTGCTTTTCACAATTTTATAAATACAAGGTTTTTGGAGATAAATAATTCGAGATAAATAATTCAGTCGTTCATTAGAATATAAAATATTTTTAACAAATACCTACTTTAATAAATAAAACTAAAAAAAAACTAAAAAAAACTTTAAAAAATGCACTAAATAGTAAAAAATAATTACGTTATTCTACTACTATTACTACTTAGAATACAACCAATTTGTTAGGCCAATCAATTTATTATACAATTATTGTTATTTTTATTGGAGTCGGTGCCCGCCAAGGTTTACCATGTAACACGTTTAATAGCTGATCAAAATAGTAAAATTTCATCATAATATTCTTTAAATGGCTATTTAAAATTTATAGGATAGTACAATTCCTGAAAAGCAGACGGTTACACTATGTCATAATAATAATAATATTGTTGCACCACTGAGTTTGTAAAATAAGTTAGCGAATACACTGTATTAACTTCCAACCACAACAAGTTACAACTGTTTACAATGATAAATCATTACTGAACACTTTTAATTACTTGTTACTTGATTTTGACTCTAAGAGCGTTTAAACTACTGACTGACTAATGTCGCGATCGGCCGACCCTTTCACGCTTCTGGAAAGTTTAGAAGCTTCTCGAATATTCCATCCCATTCTAGTTTTTTCTCAATTATTCTATTCCATTCTAGATTGTCTACAAGGCATCTCGAAGAGTTCTACAGGGGGTAATCCACATACCGCAATAGTCCTTACACCGCATCTATTCTAAATGGGGCTGTATTTTGCAACCCCCAGATGCGATGTTCCCGCATCGTCGGGTGCGGTGGTGCCAGATTGTGCAGTTTTTCCTAGATTTTCCCTTCACAATCGCTCCTGACGATTCCGTAATAATATCTAATATGTATGTAATTTATACGCCGCTTCGCAGTAATAGTAGCATAGCTGATATGCTTCACCCCATACGTCTATACAAGCCCAGTCGGGTTAGCATATTATGACCTTGCAAAAATTCCCGTCGGCAATTCTATTGTTCTTACCTTTAGGTGGGATTACTGGAAGTCTAACCCCAAAATGGCGACTAAATTCCGCTGATTCGTTAGCCGCCATCTTCATTTTGATGAGGAATTGTTTTGCTCAATATTTCAGCCATTTTCAACTTTTTAATAAAAATGGCACACACTTAGGTTGTTGCAAATTTGATTCCTGACAACTTAAGCCCTTACAACAAAACAAAAAAACAGTGGCAATAATTATGGAATTATCGCATTTATTATTAACTTTATGACATAAATGTAAATGAACAAAGTTGTATGGAATATATTTCCTACAATGTTGATCCTAGAATCAATATTAAGTAGTACTCGCGTATGACTCAGACTCGGTGTTATTTCTGTGGTGGAATTTCTCTTTGGGGTTGCGCAACCCCTCAAAACGGCCAAAAACTACCCCCTACAGCGGTTGAACGCGCTTTAACATGTTTCTCTGTGGAAAAAACACTTTCCCCCCACTGTCGAGGATGCCGAGCTCGGTGACAGTGTTGGATATCGCGCCCGCGCCCTACCAACCCCTCCACCGGCTAATACGCGCCCCCCCGAAAGGGGTGAATTATTTTTTTTCAAACAGCAGCGAGAAACATTCCACAATGCTCAGCATCCTCGAAAACGTGGTGAAAATTTGAAAAAAAAATATAAGGAAGAAGACGGTGGAACATAGAAAACTTGAAAGATATAAAACGTGGATTAGGCCTACTTTAAATATTGGCTCTAGAGAAAAAGTCGAAGACAAAAGATCAAAATTGTAGGAAATGTAATTCTAAACAACTTTGTTCCTGTACATTTATGTTCTAAGTTAACAGTAAACGAGATAATTCGATAATTAGGAATAACTTACCATGTTTTTCCCGCTTAATTAAAAAAATATCGATAGCACGGTAAAAAATGGACAAGAGTTGTAGAGAATCAAATTCGCATGAACTTAAGTCTTTGCCATTTTTGTAAAATATGGCCGAGATATTGAGCAAAAACATTTCCCCATCAAATTCAAGATGGCCGGTTAACGCATCAGTGGAATTTGGTCGCAATTTTGTATTTAGACTACCAGTGACCCCCCCCCCTAAAGGTTAGAGCAATAAAATTGATGACTGAAATTTTTGTAAGGAAAATCCTATTGTTGGACTTACTCGACTGAGCTATACCGCCCGCTAGCTATTTTAGCTTATGATTCCATTTCTCTCGCGTAACACAATTGTAGTTGCAACTACACAGAGAACAAATATTCCTACCTGTATTGAATTACACCTGCAAATCCGATAAGATAGCCATGGTCATTCACCAATACCTCCACCAGGTGTAGACTAGTTTCGAGCTGTTTGGCTCTCATCAGTACACCGTAGGTAGAGGAATTAATGAATGACCAAAACTATCAAAACAGTCAAGCAGACTAAGCAGTGAATGACCATAGCTATCTTATCAAATTTGCAGGTGTAATTCAATACAGGTAGGAGTATTAGTTCTCTGTGTAGTTGTTACCTGTAAATCCATTCAGTATGTTGTTTAGCCTACTTTTGGCTAGGGTCGCTGCTCTAGGTGCCTGCATTGCAGGACGCTGCTTGTCAAAGACTTTACTTAGTAATGTCTGATGAGTAGTAGCAACTGACCGCTAGAGGGGTCTGGTATCCCTCGCTTACACAACAATTGTAGTTATTAAGACCGTAATTGTTATCATATTTCTAAACAATTATTTTATGTGCTTTATTTTGTATTAACATCCGATATGCAGCAAGCATTATAAAAATACCTTTTCAAATGAGCGAATTGCAGTGAACAATACTTTTTATTGTAACTTGATTTCCAATTTATATAATATTATGAATCTTTGAGTACACAATACCTATCATAAAGCGGCAGCTTTATCTTGTGCATAAACCTCTTTTATTACTGATCAATATTTTTTTGATAAATAATGTTGGAACGTGGACTTTTCTAAAATGCGTCTAAAAATAAGTGTTTTTCAAACATAAACTTAGCTAACAAATTAACTAACGTATTGGAAAATTATAAAATTATATGACAATGTATAGAAATAAATTGCCTATCCACCAGAGTTGTGCAATTCAAAATCGTTGGGTATTTTTGGAGATATGAGCTTGCAAACGTCAGTGATCTACACTTTTTACTTGGATAGTAGATGATAATTAGGAAGGTCATAACCTTTGGCAAGGTCGAGCCCATGCTCTTTTATGCGCCTTTCAACAAAGCTTTTATAGCAGATAACGCTTCTTTAGTGTAACTAATTCATTCTGAAATTACCTTGCAATTTTCGATAGGTAATTAATTAAACCGCTGTTGTCAGTATTTGCTACTAAGTATCTTATTTCTACATTTTTTAACCAAAAATATTACAGTTCTATAGCCGGCATTTACCGCCTTTTAGGCGGCATTGTTGGGCGAATGTGTGCGATATATTTTAGCAAACGAAAGAAAAATCAGCTAAAAGGCGGCATTAACCTTTTGAAGCTACGGAGACTAAAAGCTTACCAAGATTACACGAGTTGAAAATATATTGTCCAGACATTTTTAATATAAGCTGTTTTTAGAAGAAAGGAACTTGAATGTTCATTTAATTTTTTTTTAGAACTTATCAGCTTACGCGTATTTAAATAAAGTATTGGAGACACAATGGAATATCTGCAGAATAGTAGTCACGCAGATAGGTATATAGGAATGGAAACGGGAAACATTAAACAAGTATTAACTTATTCCAATATTTTCAAAATTTAAATATACCATATTAATGGGATTATCCAGCTATCTTTTGTAGTAGTTACATATGTGTTCTTGATCGTTAGTTAAGAAAAAATATAGCAATATTTAGTTTTAAATTTTTTTAATCACTTTTTGTAGATACAATTATATACCATTCAGGTGTTCTGCTGATAGGCAGTTAAGTACAGTAATCAGTATCTATCAAACCACCAAAAGAATTTCGAATATTTTGCTTCGGACAGAAGTTATAGCACTTGCGGCAAAGGAGTAAATTTTAGTACAATTTTTCAATATATGCGATTTTGCGGCCGTCATAATTTCATTCATTTTGATAGTAGGGTTTGCATAACCCTTTAGCGAAAAAGTGCCTCTATACTCGGGTCTGCCATTGAAAAACGATAAATCCAAGATATTTGCTTCTCGGGAGTTTTTGTAGAAGAAATCAAAATATACTTTTATTAATAACAGCTTTTAGTTGTCAGACTAACGGTTTAAGTTACGTTTCCACGTTAGTACAATTTCTCCACCTGAACGGATGGAGGTAGTTTGTGCTCCACTCGGAGAGGGTTGCATATTTAGATATTATTTATATTATTTATACATATTTATATTATTTATATTGAGAATTTCTGCATTGGTATTATAGTTTGACTATTTATATTTTTTATCCACAATCACATTATAATTGGAGTTTTATCCACACTTATGAAGCATATCACTTAAGTATCCACTAGTGGAATAATGAAATTACTTTAATCCGCTAGTGGAATAATGAAAAATGCAACCTTAAATCAATTACATTTAATTTATTTTTTATTAATATTAACGTTAACATTTATATTAGTAGACATTTCCTTCTTTGTTTTATCATATTTCACTTCGTTTCCATTAATGACAAGCTTGTAGTTGTCATCGATTTCTGAACGCATCGCATAGTGCTTCTCGAAGTTTTTAATAAATCTGTAGAAACAATGAATGTCTCCTCTTGTAAGGAACGACTAGTACCAGGAGTACCTTGGATTTTCCTTGCGATATCAAGCTTATTGGACATAGAATCCTCGATATAACTTTCTGCTATAGCTGAAATTCTCAACCCACCATGTCGTTTAATTGTTGTAAGGTTAGCACCTTTATTAGCAAGTAAAGTTGCTCAAGTTCTCCTCATGCAATGACCGCTATAAGTTTCTGCGTATACCAGATACAAAAATGAAGCAACTCTTGAAGAAGCTTTGAAGAAGAAAAAAATTCTTCTACGTGTGATCTTTCCAATACCGTAGCTTTCTTAACTTTGCACTATCTCATCTCACTATTCAGATAGGCAGTGAGCTTACTATATTTTCTAATATCTATGTTTTTATGGACCTTTGCCACATGGATGAAATTGCATACTTCTTCAAATTTAAGAAATACGATAACAAACTTCCTTATTTAGCTTCTTAACTTCCTTCCTTTTCCGTTTTTCTTTCTATTCATGAAGTTCGGAAAATTCTTTTTCCTAATGTTTACTGGACTTCGCAGGCAATAATTGGAGAGTGGATTCTTCAGCTTACTGAAGGATTCTCTCAGTAACAAAATCGCTTTCTTTCATTTTTCACTAACTTCACAATTTTTTACAAGTGCAACGATGAACAATCGAAACTAAATATCAACCATTCAACACCTTCCAAGTATCTTTTAATTAATTTCAATGATTTTTGACATTACAGCCGTTGGCAGAGAGAAATGTCAAATCATTTTTTGATTAAATCTGATTATAAATTACCGTGAATGTGGATAAAACATTGTATAGCATTCGTGTTTTTGTCGCGTTATATCCACCCAAGAAAATTAAACTCTCGAACTTCGTTCTCGAATTTAAACTTTCATGAGTGGATAGAACGCTATCTAAAACACGTATACAACAAATAACTATTAAAATCTCCTGTTTTATTAACGGCTAATAATTTTAATCAAATAGAAGATCAGTGTGATATTTTTCATTGTGATATCAATGAGTTGTTGAGAATTGCTTCTGATTACCTCAATAATTTCGATTATTAGATACGTGTGTGTGAATATGTATATGTAAATATATGTATAATTTTTTTAGTTTTGTTCATGATAAAATATTCTTACTTTTTGTATTTGCACTTTCCTGTACATTAGTATACTTAATTATTATTATAAATTATATAAATTTCTAAACATTTAAAAAAAACATTGTTTATTTTTTTGCAAAAAGGGGGTTTCGTGCAAAATCAAAGTTCAGATTCATGTTTAGCGACCCAAAAAACATAAAGCGGAAAAAAATTACAACTATGGCAAAACTTTCCCCTATTTTCCCTAATATGCTTAGCCTATTTATATTAAAAAGCCTATTTTTTTTATTTATTATTTAGCCAATTCATATTACGTCGTATGCGTTAGAAAGATCAGTTTCTAAAGCATACGACGTAATAGCAAAAGTTTATTAATTCGATGGGAGATAGAAGCATTTAAATAGAATATGTACCTCGGTACTCATGAGTCCCATACATTTCAGGTTCGGAACTAGAGAGAAGAAACTGCTATTCTATGTTGTAGTATTTATTTCTCCATTTCTTTTGCATAAAATGTGTATTTAAATTTGTGGTATATAGTATTGTGGTATATACGATGAAAATATGGTACCCATATAATATAGAAATATGGTATATAATATGAAAATACGGTATATGATATTAAAATTGTAATGCTCTAATTTTCAATATATTTTTTTTAAATTTTGATACTAAAGAAAACGTTTCGAATTTTAAATATGAAATTGTTCATACTATATCATTAACGCCGCTATATTTAAATATTATATGGTTTACATTACAAGCAGAATATATATTATGTCAAATTAAATATATGGCTGCAATCTGCAAGATCAGATCATCTAATTTAGTTATTCAAACCACATGAAAAAAATGCAATAAATAAATTTTATAAGCATTTTTAAGAAACATTATTACCAAATGATACGCATAGTATATTTATTAGTACTAATTGAGAATTGTTGAATATGGTTTCTCAATTTCCGAAACGAATATTTTTTATGATTTGCATAAATGTGCTTAGCTCTGTCCTGTGCAAAACCAATAATTATAATTATAATTATCATTGAACTCATATTGCATATAATTTAATTTATTCTTATATTATATACAAGTATATTATATAACTATATTCGGGTTCAATGTTTAATACTCGTGTGACTACGGTCTAATTCCCTTGACCCCGGATACTAATATGATCCTACATGTTAAAATCTCTAATGAGTTTTCCTTTATATTATATTATAGGTATGTGGGTTAAGAATTGAGCTTCATAAAATGACATTTGTTCAAGTGGAGTGAATCTATTTATTGTATATTTATACAATAGAACATATACTAATAAAAGATGTTAATAAAAAATAAAAGTCAATAAGCAAGCTGCTTGTTATCTATTTTTATGCAATATGTATAAGATTTCTGAATGAAATGCACTCAAATAGGAGTCCAATTTCGCAACGGCAACTTACCAACAACATTGAGCTGAATGAAGATACTGGTGGGAGGATGCGAGGATACTTGGCACTCGTACAAGCCGGCATCTCTCTGCTGCACGAACTTGATTTGTAGCGTCCAATCCTGAAAACGCATAGGAAATATTTAGAAAACTCCAAACTATAGTATGATGCCGTGATAGGTCATCCTAAATTGAAACGATTTGATCGAACGTAACATGTAATTTTTATCGTCTCTAATACTATTATCTATTGATTCTATCATATTATATTGGTTATCCTATTATTTGTAAGTGAATTTGGTATTACTTTCTAACCCGATTTAGTAGCTATACAATATAAGGTTGGTCGAGACGACACTAATAAACACATTTAAATTCGCCTGATGGTAATTGAGGCAGTATGTTTTCTTCATTGCTAGATTTAACATACAATGGGATACATATGGGATAATTTGCTACCTATAATATAAAATTAGTAAATAATATACCTTCGGCGGAAGAGTCAAAGGCTGGTATTGAACATAATTTATTTATCAAAAATCACCTCACTCATGAAACGGAACAAAATAGAAAAGGCAATATTAAACTAATAGAAGTATAACATTTCGAAAGGTAACTTTTTCTAGTATCTTTTTTTAGTATAGTATCTTGTATTTTTTTCCAGTTCTTTATAATTTTGAAAAAAAATTTAAATCCAACTTCTTGACTTATTTTTGATGGTATTAGATTCTAGCCTACTGATAGATCTAGCATTAATAATAGATAAAATTAAGTCGTGTTATTTTATATATTCACTCCAATATCTCCTAAGGTACATAGAGCAAATATAGGCATTGACCCAAATAAGGGCACTGTCCTAAAAAATAATACAGAGAAAACTTTTTCTGCGCATGTTACAGTTTACTATGATGCCTAAAAAACCTCGCAGTGAACGTCAATTAGTCTACTAACTATGAGATGGCGCTCTAAAGAATTAATCTACCAGAAAATTAAATTACAAAGTGAGGCTAGTAATTTCGGTAAGTAAAACTTTCATCAAATTTAAAATAAAAATTTCAATCAAATATTGACTGTTATATGTCACTGTATAGCTAAATAACTGTACTTGCATGTAAACTTATAGTCCTGTTCCTGTACTATCGCGAACAAAGTTTGAGTGGGAAAAGTCACAAACGTTAAATGTGCCAAATATGGGCACGTAACTTTTGCTACACTGAACGACGTTAATAAATCTTGTTTTGTTTTAGATGTCCGATATGCGAAGACTAGATAAGTTTGTATAGCCTGGTTAATATACCTATGTTTTTATTACCTTTTTCTTATATTCGTGGGACGTTTTGTTTATTTTCTCTTCGAAAATACAGCAGTTTATACTCGGCTGCATTCTTATTTTTGTGTGCATAAAAAATTCCTGATGTGTAATTAATCATATGTTCCAAATATGGAGCCCATATTTGTAGCCCGGGGTCCTAATATGAACATTTATCGGTTTATTTTAAATTTTTTAAATACCCGATAAAACTATTTTGTCAATTATGTCTACAATTTTTGAACATAACCCAGACATTATCTAAAAGTATACAAGTAATTTCATTATTATCTAGTGAATACTGTAACTGCAATAAAATTATTTGATTAAGGGTGCCCCTATTTGGTTCGGTTACCTAAGTGAACTATTAACATGATTTTCTTTATAACACACGTAGGTACTTCGAACTATAAATTAGTTGAAATATTTTCTTTTAAATGTGTTAAAAAAATTGATAACTGGCAGTTCAGAAATTACGGCAACAAATTTTCATCAATTGAAAGTTTTTTATTTAAACACGTTATTTAATATGCTGCAAATTACTAATTAATTAATTAGATTAGTCAATTTATACATAAAAAACGGGTCGTCGACCTTGCAAAGGATCAAGTAATTTTTTTAATATGTTTTATTGTTCCCTAGAACCCACCTTTGAAGTATGTAACATTCGTTTCAAGACACCCTGTGTAGGGCAAAAAAAAGGGTGTGAACAATTTTAAAATGATACAGGGCATTTGAAAGCGGATAAATAAAACCGATATGTCTATTCACTTTTGATCCGTTTAGAGCAATAAATTCACAACGAGAGTAACAAGTATAGAATTATATTAAATAAAATGACAAAGGAGCATTTTTTAAGACGTACATAAGATACATAAAGAAATACATAAGAGATACATAAAGGTACCTAAATAAATCAAGATATAGAAAATATTTAGTAGACTATCACATTAATTAAATGACTAAGAAAACTATAATACCTGCTTATCTAATATGTATGTGTAGTTAAAAAACCGCATATAAGATACCGCACAGTTGCCACATGTAATTCTCAAATTTCTCAATATTCAATTAAACTATCATATTCCACAATACTATATAAAAATTATATATATTATTTAAGAATGTCATAAAAGAATGTTAGCCAAGATGTTAGCCATTTTTACATTTATTTTCGTCTACTTTAAATTATGGAACACATTTATTTTTATAGTTAAAAGCGGCAACGCCGCTCTACCGTAGACGGAATACTGGTCAATCGAGCAGTGTATTTCTTTTTAACTTATTGGAATGACGCGCCGTCTGTGTTAGTTTGACAGTCCCTATGGACTCTCGGAACGTTCGGATCTCTTACAGTGGCGGGTTTGCGGGTATTGCGCTCATTTCTATAATCTGCAACAGTCATCCGCGTTGGTTGAGATATTCGCGTATATATATACGGCTGTTTAAATGTTATTGTGATACAATATAATATGGTTATTTTTATTATCTTAGCGGTGTAGGTAGGTGGTACCTCTGACGAAATAAAAAAGTCCTGTAACTAAAAATAAACTAATTATTTATTTTCAGTACAGATACATAGGTATTTATGTATTTTCAGAGGTACCTAAGTACCTCCTAGTGTTGGTAGGTAAATTTTATGTCCCGTCTTTTAAATTGTTTTTGTCCTGGAGCTTATACAAAAAGTCAAAACGGCGAAACAAGACGTTTACCTACCTATATATTATTTATATACCTGTCTATGTAGGTATACACCGCTACGAGAAGTCGACATAAAAAAATGGCGGTTAGCAAAAATATGGCAAAAATAAGTTGGCGGTTAGCAAACATTTTTGTTCGTTTCGTATGAAATCTGAAAAATGCAGATTTCCATCAGACCTCGCTTTATTTACGAGATAGGATAGATATGTTAAAAAAATGTCAGGAAAATATTATTTGACGACAAAAATTTATAGTGAGGGTTAGAACAGAGCCGACTTTAACCAAAAAAGTTGATATATGGGCTACTCGAAGTAGGTACTGACGTGTACTGAGGTAGGTATTAATAGGTACCTCCTCCACTTAAGACATTTCTCAAATAATGTTATCCAAAAAATATCCCAGTGCTTGAGGCCGCTAGGTTATAAATACAACCATAGTTAGGCGTTTTATTGGGATTTACGAAAACTCGAAATGCTCTCTGGTTTATTACATAAGTAGGTACCTATTGTTCATTGACTTTATTTTTATGTAGGTACTTACCATCCTAGATCACAAATTAATAATTTACATCAGTGGGCAAAATTAAAAATTCTATAGACTGTTTATAAAATTAAAACCGTGTACAAAATTTACAATGACGGTAAAATACCTCAAGGTCAGTTTCTAATTTTGATTGGCTGTAAAAAGTGTGTGTATTGGAAATCGCTTTGCGATGAGAAGCTGGTAGGTAGGTATGTATTGCATTTGTAATTATTTTTAAAAATGTATTGTATTTAGTCTCCGTTAGGAAGGTACCTATTAACCTCCGTAGGTACCTCCGTAGGTACCTCCGTAGGTACCTATTAACAAGCAAGCTCTGATCTTTGTCAAAGCATTGAGTCAAAGTAAATCGCCGTTGAGTGTTGACGATTTGGTAGGTTAGGTAGGTACCTACTTACACAATAAATATGACTGTATTTCAATTGCAAGTATTGCAAGTATATTTATTTTATTTTTCCGTTTTAAAGTTTATTTTTCACGGCTACTTAGCTGTTTTGTACATATTATTTTTGTTTCTTGTGGGAAATATGACTACTAGCGAGCTACCCACTAAAAAATGGTAACGCGCTGAAAGCAATACTTCATGAGTGGTGGGGAAACTTGTATACATTATTAGCTGTGGTGTTGAAAATATGCATATAAAAACCTTCTACTTTCACCCCCTTAAGAAAGAAATTGCCTACGCCAATAAAAAACATTGTGTAGGTCAGGGTTGCCGGTCGTTGAACTACACATACATATTAGAAGCCGATATAATATTCTACTCAAAGAAAAATAATAGGTACCTATACAATGTTACCGTTAAAATCACATTTCTTCATACCAGCCGACATCAACCAGACAGAGTTACCGGAATTTTAAAATACAGTCCTTCATAAAAAATCATAGCGCCTAAACTAAACTGACATTAACAATTATGATACCAAAAACATTTTCGGTTTTTTGCCTACATTTTCTTCGCGGCATGTTATGTGGAATCCACAAAAACAAAAAAGTTTTTTTATTGGTGAACATTTACCTGCGAAATTTCGGAACTGCCAAGGTTAGGTTAGGTTAGGTTAGGTAACCTTCGAAATAAGCGCCAAAGTGCGTGTTTAAAAATAAAAAAAAAACGTATTGGTAGCTCAACTACGTACGGAGATACTGGAGTGAATATATAAAATAACGCGTCTTAATTTTACCCATCATTTACTCAATTTCACCTACAATTTTGACGTCACTGGCGCCATCTATCGGTAGACTACGATTGAATATGTATACTAATGATAATATATAATCTCTTTCGGATCCTTTTCATACTTCGAAACGCCTTATTCTTCTGATGAAGGCCTAAAAATTGGTCACTCACTTCCATATTTTCAGAAGACCGATATCAAAGCCAAATATTTATAAACTTATATCATACCAGTTACTGTTAAAAAATTAAATGACGGAATTGTTAAAATTCCAGTGACACAAACACGTAGAGTGCTTGGCAGTTCTATTAGCATTATGGTTTATAATTAAATCATTCCCTCAAAAACATTTTTCTTCTGCCTACACCCTTCACTATTTATTTCTCATATAAAGATAATGCTTTATTGTTAAAGTTGTTACAAAGCACGTCAGCTTAACGCTTTTTCAAGCTCTCCTAGTGGAGACAAAGGACACGTGACGGATATCCGACAAGTTTGAAATGTCCGGTGACCAAATTCATCAAAGGGCTTTCGGATTCGTATCGACAAACAATTGCGTAGAGTATATAGTGGGAATGCCAAGATAAAGAAGAAAATTGATGTGATAATATAATGGTTCAAAGTATCTAATTAATGAAAACGTTTTTTATCTTCTACGGTTTGAAATTATAAATTGAAGCATTAAATTATTTTACTAGTAATTAATATAAAAGCAGTAATTAGCTTTTGAAGTTATACAAAAGACACTTTAGATCGATAGTATGTCCATGAAGTAATTGAAATTTTACTTTCTCTTGTATATTGTTATTATTTTCACTTTCTCTTTCATGTTGGTTTGTTTTATGATATTATCTACGACTACGTGGATAGAAGTATATTATGGAATTTATTTAAATTAACTAATGAAATTAATTTTTGAAGGTTAGCGATGATAATTATAAAAAGCAACTGATGCCATACACATCTTTATATTCATGAGTTTCAGTTGTCATGAGTGACAGTTTAGAAAACCAGTATTCACAAATAACAAGCAGTATAAGTTATTTTAACATTTGATGTAGAATCTCAAGAACTACCAACATTTATCTGTTATATTCGTTTTGTTTTCCGATTCAATAATACAAATGAACATTGTATTCTATAGTGAGACAGGATTTATAGTTGCTATATTAAGTGATTAAAATATGATATGGTCGGAAATATTTTATTACCCAAACCATAGCTAATGATTTGCACTCTGTTGTACTACATTTTAGTTCTTCGATAAAAGAAAGCAGTTCTAGATCCATAATTGGACAGACACATTGACATATGCTAGTGTCTCTGGACGTTCGAGATCCATTACGTTCCACTGCAAAATTAAATACAGCAATATCAGGAATTATTGATCACATCTGGACTATGCATACAGTATGACATTAAATTCATTATATCCACCACGCAGAGCACTGTCACAAACGACAATTTAGGGAGAAGATATACATTGGCATGAATAAGGCAGTAATATCTAGCCATAAAGCTGTTAAACTTATGTACATCACTGATTACTTCAACACATCGCTTAGACCTCGTTATAGTTGAGCATATCATATCTGTTAGTAACATAATAATATAAACGACTTCACACCGCTATATGTGCAGTTTCTAGGGTGTGGTTCCTGTAGTTTAATGTCGATAGGCACATGAAGTTTGATAAGCTGTAAATCTGTTTAATATATTTTACATTATAAAAGTTAGATATTATAATTTAAATTTAAAGAATAATGCGAAAATAAAGCCGTAGAGCAAAATAATTGTAATAGTGATGAATTACGTGAAGGCCTTATTTTTCATTAAATAAAAAAAATTACGATAATCCCCATGTCTTCTTTATATTTTAAAATATAATATCTTGCAAGTTAAAAAAACCGCGGAGTGCTATTAAATTAGAGAGTGAAAATTGGATATAGGGGTGAAATTGCACTCGCTTCAGTTTTTCATTATGTCTCGCAAACGAAGCAAAATTTCAATATACTTATATGAAACTTTTTGTAGATAATTGAATTTCCCATCGAACTTGCTTTTTTTAAAAAATTAAAACATTTTTGTAGGTCGAAAATGTTGAACGAAAAGAAAAAAAAAGCCATAAGTTTCGATTTTTTTTTGCTTTTTGCTGTAACTTTTTTTGGGTCAGAGATAAGTATAGGTATTACTTTATAGAAAAATAGAGTACACAAAATTTCCTTTAAAATGCTGGATAGAAAAATTTTTTGGGTTAAAAATTGACCGAAATATGGCCACTCGAACATAGATTTTTTTTCAACTTTTATCCCTCATACAGATATTGTCTTCATTCTCATTTTGTTGAAAAAGTAATTATTTTATTAAAAAAAAAGTATTTTAAGTTTATTGGTTGATAATACATTAATATTCAAACAAATGTATGTAGTAACTCTTATAAAAATAGTTTTATATTTTTTTCACATTTTTAAACTCCATCTTAACTATCCTTATTAAAAAACAAAATTCAAATAATCCACAAGGGACCCTTATTTTCTATCTGTCTAAGTATTCCTCTGATATGTTGAATTATCCTTTTGACGACCACAGCGTTTATTTTGTCCACAGCGTAATTTTTCTGGATATAAAGCGTCGCAATAATTGTTCTTCAATTTGTGCTTGCCATACGTTATTATAGACTTTTTGACTCAGTATTGTCAAGAACTCATCAATTGGGCGAACAGGCCATTGGGCGAACAGATTAGGGTGATTGTCTACGTTCGGTACGAAGTTGATGTTGTTGGCCTCACACCAGTCCCATGTTATTCTCGCGTAATGGCATGAAGCAAGATCTGGCCAACATTTGCATTTGCATATAATCTCTGGATATAACGCTCCGCATTTAAGGCTTCGCCCCGAAAAAATCCTATCTAGGACTGCGAGATGACGCTCATAAATTGCACACCATACCAAAAATCTTTCCTAAAACTTTTTCATCATCAAATCATCAATCGTCATCAATCATCTCAAAGTTGGATAAAGTTAAATATGTTTAAATATGTATATATATATATATATATATATATATATATATATATATATATATATATATATATATATATATATATATATATATATATATATATATATATATATATATATATATATATATATATATATATATATATATATATATATATATATATATATATATACATATATATATATATATATATATATATATATATATATATATATATATATATATATATATATATATATATATATATATATATATATATATATATATATATATACATATACATATATATATATACATATATATATATATATATATACATATATATATATATACCGGCGACTCCGCCATATATGTAAATGGATATTTAGAAATAGATTGAATTTGGTACTTTTATTATAAAGCCTCTATACATTATCGCAAACCATGTAGTTACAAGGGGCGGGATTTTTATCTGCTGATATTTTTCAGTATTTTATCCGTATTTTTTAAAAACAAACTATTCATATAATAGATATGGCGCCCATATTTATAATGTCAGTCCAGTCATTATATACTTATTTCCTGCAGACTGTTAGTCTGACAACAAAAAGTTGTGATTAATAAAAGTAGATTTTTAGTTTTTCTACCAAATACTCCGTTGAGGCATATATCTAGGATTTATAGTTTTTGATTGGCAGGCCCGAATAGAGAGGCGCTTTTTCGCTCAAGGTTACGGGGACAGTTTTGGCTGCTTTCAAACATTCTGAGCCTCTTAGGCTGAACCATTGTTCTGATGGCGATTATTTACAAAGCATAATGTTCCTGAATAACAAAGCATGATATTCCTGAGTAACGAAGCTATCCAACTGTGTTTTGTTCGAAGTCCTAGTGAGACAATTAATGAAATTATGATGGCCGCAATATCGCATATATTAAAAATTTTATTTACCCCTTTACCGCATGTGCTATAACTTCTGTCCAAAGCAAAATATTCCCTTGGTCCAAAATTCCTGTGGTGGTTCGATGGATCACTGCCTCCTGTACTTAAATGTCGATTTGCTTTTTTCTACTTAATACTGTTTCATTGGGAGCCGGAAAAGTGCCGCGCTGACTTCTTCGCTGTTCTGTCATTAAAATTTAGCGCTCCCTAAAAATGCGCTTTAGTAAAATATATATTTTAGATATGGCGACATCCCTAAAAGATGGGTTGCCTATAAATTCAGAAAGGGTATTTTAGCAATGAATTGCAGATTGGAAAAACTGCAGTTTCGGTGAAATAAATGCAATGTAGGCTTGCATCCCAAATATGAATTTTTTAACTACCATACCCAATAACTTGTGTACCTATTTTGTTTCAAAATATATTTCGTGGTTCTTTGAAAGCAGCATCTCATTTTCTATTTATAATTATTGCTCGTTTTTACATGTTTAATATTTAAGTATATCTATGTATATAACGAGGTACATACAGTAGATATACATAGATATACCCTCCATAGCATCACCGGTTATATTGTCAGACCGCCTATAACGCCATCTTTTTAAAGTACCTGGCAAACTCCCATAAGTCTAATACTAATTTTGATATAACGACCATTGCTATTGGGAAAACCCGGTTATAAAGTCACCACAACTGACGATACCTATTATGTTCATAAGAAACATAATATATATTGGTAGGTACGCTGGCGGCCATTTGAAAGTGCACGATTTTTTTGATATTGTAATGTGATCTATTTACATTTCAAACAAATGTCAGTAATTAACTCAGTAATTTACAAACCACTTTATTAGTTTTCAAGTTTTAAAATGCCGCGGTTAACTGAACCTGAAAAAATGCGAGCTGGTTACATTGCTTGAAACTGATTGGTCATTACAGGCAGTTGCAGATGAGCTAAATGTGAGTAAGAGTTGTATATTCAAACACAAACAAAATGGAATGCAGTAGGAAACAGTAGGAAACGTTCGCTACCTCCACGACGGAGGGCGTCGGAAAATAAGCACTGTGGAGCAAGATAACCTCTTCCTAGACCATCTTAGAACGAATCCCTTTGAAAGAGCAGTGACAGCAGTGACGAAACGGAGTTTCCTGGATCTGTGAGGTCTGCAATGCGGCGGGTGAAGGGTTCAGAGTTACGAAATTATGCGGCAGCAAAGAAGGTATTTTTGGAGCCAAGGCATAAAGAACAACGTCTTAATTTTGCGAACCAGTTTGTCGGTAGGCCCGACGACTTTTGGAATAATGTCATATTTTCCGACGAAAAGGTCTTTCAGTCATGTCATGATGGTTCCATCCGCGTCTACCGACCTCAGAATTCGAGGTATGAAGAGAGGTATATTAAACCTACCGACTGGAGTGGACGTTTTTCCATCAATGTTTGGGCATGGATAAGTTCCCTAGGTCCCGGTGTTTGCTGGAGGATATGAGAGCGCCTTACCGGACAGAGTTACATACGCATATTGAACAATATTATGCTGCCGTCCGTCACTATGTTGTATCCTCAGAATTTTATTTTCCAGCAAGATAATTGGTCAATTCATACATCAAGAATTGTAACTAACTGGATTAATGAACACAACATAAACGTGCTAACTTGGCCCTCAAAGTCGCCCGACCTAAACTCAATTGAAAATGAATGGTCGATGATTGTTAAGAATATTTATAATTGACCTGGTAATAGACATTTCCGCTCAGCAAATGCCGAAGAATTGTGGAGAGCAATTGAAAATGCTTGGGACAATATCAACGTAGATTACAGGAGGACACTTGTTTCATCAATGAGACGTCGATTGCAAGGTGTAATAGATTCAAATGGCACCTGGACGAAATATTAATTTTATACAGACCTACTCGCGTTGGAGTTTTGTAGTTTTAAGTTACTTAATTTTTATAATTTAGTTTATTTTGAACATTTGGGACGTTCTTGGAATTTTTTTGATAAAATAATAATACACTTTTTAATTTTGATAAGTAATAATTAGACAATTGTGAATGTCATAATGACACATCACATGAATCTCAAATTTCAAAGTCAGTTTTACAAAGATCAAATATAACGAAATCTGATATAAGAGTCGTGCACTTTCAAATGGACGCCAGCGTACCTACTTCTAGAATAGAAAGTTTGGAAAATCCAAACTTTAATACAACCTAAGGGCTAATATAATTAATCTCAGATCTATGGAACTAAAATTTAGTTTTAAATCATACGTGACGCTAGCAAACTTGAGTGAACAAGGTACTAGCGAAAGAAGTTTTAGCATTAAACAAAAAGTGAAAATTTTAAAATAAATTCAAAATGATGAATCGAAAAATGAAGATAGCTGCCATTTTGGAATTCCCATTTCCACAGTGCACATGATTTGGTGTAGTCGAGAAACATTTTTAAATGCATTTGCCGTCAACGAAATAAATTTCAGTTCGCATTAAATTTTCGAAATAAATTAAAAGGTTCGCAAAGCCAATGTAAGTGACGTGGATGAAGCTGTATTAAAGGGGTTTTAATAACAGCGAGATTTAAATGTTCCTGTATGTGGGAAAATTTTAAAGACCAAGCAGACAAATTTTCAAAAATTTTTGGTGTTGACGATTTATCTTGTCCAAACAGATGGCTGAGTCATTTTAAAAACATCAAATATGTTGTGTTAAAATATCTGGAGAGGCAACAAATTGTGACATTAAAGTAGTTAGTAGACGATGGGTTAAATACTGTGTGGCCTCGAATTGAATTATCGAGATGAAGACATTTACAATGCTGATGAAACCTGGCTATTCTATAAATTATTACCAA
Organism: Tetropium fuscum; assembly: GCA_964058915.1. Classification (NCBI taxonomy): domain Eukaryota; kingdom Metazoa; phylum Arthropoda; class Insecta; order Coleoptera; family Cerambycidae; genus Tetropium; species Tetropium fuscum. Next base: position 3,933 of record CAXKVY010003966.1, on the reverse strand, counting down.
GCAATCATTAAAATTTAAAAAGAGAGCAATGTGTGGGTCACTTATAACGTCAAGCCGGACATAACGTCACTTGAGAGAAGGAACGTAAACGTTCCTTAAAGTCGCCATAATCAAAGTTTTCAGAATATATATTTCGTAAACTTTGCTATAACCGGGTTCTACTGTATATATCTCCTTTTCTGTTCATTACATCCCCTTATTTTACCAATGTCCTTTAAAAATGACGATGATTATAATATATTTAGATGAAAATATTTGATTCTTTGTAAAGAAATAGATTTTACAAAACCATGGAATCGTAATTATATCGAAAACTTATCGCAAGTTTTCTGTAGACAGCCTATGCCAAGGACTACTAAATATCGACTATTATTAACTAACTATTTACCATCAGTCATCTTTTGTGTACTGTACCACTTATGCTGTGACATTTTCAACATAAAATCGTAAAATACAATAGTTTCTTGGTATTTTGTGTGTATGGGAGACGGATCTCCAATTTGTATTACCTCTACAGCTGGGCGTAAAATCTTGTTCGCGTGTCGAGTGCGAAGAATCTAATATTTTACGATCACAGCAGAACACTTGATATTACGGTTTACACGTACGAATAACGTTCTTTAAGGACACGGCAATATTTTTTTGGCCCCGAGTTCACATTTCATTAGCCAAAATCAATAGTATAACTGATTACTTATATAATGTTGGCATCTAAGATATAATCAGTTGGTATTGTGTTAGTATCTAAATGGAAATGCTGGTTAAATTCAAGAGCCGTGTTTTATACTTTTTTACTTATAATTCGTTTGTCAGTGAGAGCTAATTTCGGTTGTACGGTGAGCTTATGATTTATAGTAGCCTGCTACCCACATACGAGAAAGGAAAACAAAATCACAAAATACAATTTTTCATCGAATTTATTACAATAGGCTTCTTCAGACCATAGCAGATGGTATACAAATAAAATAGGTTGAATATGAATCAATCTTTGAAAATTGCAGCCCTCTAAATAACATGTACCCTATAGTAGATATTTCCGCCATAAATTATATTTATTTTACAACCAGTGGGTTTAAAAGGCTCGGTTTTTAATGCTGTATTGTGCCGTCTTTCTTTCGAATATCTTAATAAAATACTAGAATAGGGAACATGCCTAATATTTTAAAAATAAAAATAACACTAAAAAAACATGGGTGTGTGCTTATGGCCACACGATAGAAGTGAAAACTTATAATTTTTGAATTTGCAAAATTCTAGTAGCAAGAGGTTCACAACTGATACTCTTTGAAAGCAGCCCTTTTAATGTAATTCGTCATTTCTAAACATAGGGCTCAGTGAATAATGATTTATGTTTAAAGCGTCACCAACAGACATATCACGTTGCAAACTCAACACCAGGACGTAGATATCCCTGATAAAGGCATAATAGTAGACCCTGTCCAATTCTTTTAGCAAAGTTATATCAGTCACGGCCCGGACTGGACGTATATGAGTAAATTGTGATGCGGAAGCGATGGGAGATATGTTTTATAGAATTTAATAAAGTTTTTATGAGGTACAGTATTTCACGGTATTTATTTTTAAACTTTGCCCTTATGTCGGATAGCACAAAATTAGAACATTGTTGGAATATTTTTTATCAGAAAACTAATTTGGCAAATTCCTTAATTTAGATAAAAACTATTTGAAGATAATATACATATATGGTGACAATGAATGAATAATAATACATACACATGAATAAAAAGTTAAAATGAAAAACATAAAATAAATGTATATAAACAAATACTAAGCTTTACAAGCTTCTCTATTCATAATTTAGTGTTAAATCTATTGCTGAAGGCATATTTTCAAAAAAAAATTGAACATCTCTAATTATACTAGGTACTTCATAATGGGGACAGTAAAAAAATAGAACTTTTGTTTTTAAATTATAGATTATGTCGCAAAGGAATGTCTTGAGGACTTGAAACTGGCAGAAAATTAAAGAGTTTGATATAGATGCTAGACCACGAAGGTATCGAAGGAAATAATATATGTTTGCAAAGTTAGAAGCAAATACTACTTTAGTACTACTCTAATGCCACCCTGAGCTAGAGAAAAATATATGCAAGCGATTGTAAAAGCAAGTTTTAATTTCCACTATTTTCGTTTCAATTTATAACTTCACAAGTCGCTTAGAAATTTTAAAATTTTGGAGTGTTTGATCATCATAAGAGCGCTATATACCCCGTGACTTTTCAGAGTAATTTTTCATTGTTACACCGCGCAGCTAAAAATTTATAGGTGCTAAGTGGGGATGTATGAAGTTAATTCTAACTCGTTACGGCAGCGCCATGGTTCTAGCACTAGCAGTAAGTAAGTATCAGGCAAGTTCTTATTTTACAAATATAAATTTTAAAATTGATATATGCAGTATACTTTTCTATGAATATTTCAAGAATTAATATACATTTTTTGGAAATCTCTAAAAAAGTATGCCTACTTGGTTTTAAGGAGAATAAAATTTTCAAAATTTGGAACGTAAAAAAAAATGTTTCCAAGATACTACAAAACATTTTGAACTTTCGGCCTATAGCAATTGTGTCCATCATATCGAAAAAATTTTAAAATATTTTAAAAGAAAGATTACTCTCTGATTTAGAGAGCAAATCAATCCTTTCGCCATCTCAATTCGGATTCAGGAAGGGGTTTTCTACTATTAGACCTCTATTAGCGGTATTAGAAGAAGTGGTTGAGGGACTTGACAACAGAAATTTAACTCATGCTATTCTGTGCGATCTGACAGAGGCATTTGACTGCGTCAACATGGACATATTGCTGCTTAAACTAGAATACTATGGTATACGTACTAATATTCTAAAACTCCTGCGTTCGTATCTTTCCGATAGGCAGCAGTATGTCTATGTAAATAATATTGCTACAGGTATGCTACCCACACGTGACGGTGTCCCACAGGGCTCGGTGTTAGGACCGATACTGTTCCTTCTCTACATTAATGATTTGCCACTTAGTATCCATAACAGCTCTTGCATTTTATTTGCAGATGATCCTACATTACTACATACAAGAAAATATCAGAATATAAAATCCTCACACCACACTATGTCAAGTTTTTCATATACCTACCATCCTGGCGGGAGAGGTTTGGCATATCTCATAATCAACACGAAATTACTTGACAGGTTCTTTATTGAAAATGAAACATGGGGACCTAATGAGGATGATATTGAATATATTATAAAGCATGTACAATTCATAAATTTGATAAAGCCTATTTTATTAGCAGACTGCTAATTTATTTGCAAAGGTTTTATGTCTGTTATGAATACAAAGTTGCTCGTGAAGGCTTCACTGATACCGTTTTCTTGATAATTTGTTTTTAAAATATGGCCCACTACACTTTACCAAAGATATAAGTACCATAATTTACATAGGATATACAGTTTCAGTTGAACATAGTAGGTATTTATTTCCGACTAAGTGCCACCATCATGACTCCGGCACAGTTATTTGGTAATTTATGTTTAGGTCCATAATACAATAAATATTTAAAATTCACACAACTTGCATCCTACGCGAATATCCTAGGCGTATTGAAAATACCAGACAGGACTGGTATAAATTTCTATCCACTCCATAGGATCCACCCTTATTTGATAAAAATTAATGCCTAGGTTTACAGAAAAATAAATATCTATTTTCGGTCCAAGAATCGAGATAAATATCTAAATTTGTCTAAATTATATTATCACAAATATAACTAAATAACTAAATATAAAAATAAACATATTTTGGCAACAAATTAGAAAACACACTGTATAGTAAATTAATGCATAATAATTATAAATTTTACAAAGTCAAATAAGTTCCATGTTAATAATGAATAAATTCCGGAGGCTATAAAGGATGTAAGGAATCTTATATAATTTA